>APFE031246995.1:76261-99430 GCA_000404065.3 Pinus taeda | reverse complement strand
GCTGGAAGGCGACCTGTAATAAGATACAATACAATACATTATCTTCATAATATTTTTCATGATCTAGCTGAGGCGGGCATTCCCATGCTCAGCTTTATAAATTCATTTTCACGTACATAGGAAAAACAACCGTCTGTGAAGCAGACTGATGATTCGGACGTAGTCATCATCCTTTGATTCGGATGATCATCTATTCGGCAATGATGTACATTTGATGTCTTTATATTCTTGAATATATCGCAGCTCGGATGGATGAAACTAGATCTGGGGTCTTCAAACTCATTCAATCTTCACTTGGAGTACAAGTCGATCCATGTGAAAGATGTTCTGGAGTCGGACATGGAAAGACATTGCCTGATTACCAGCCAATGATGTAAGCTGTTAACAGGTGCAAGAGGAATCATCGATAATGATGATGACCCTCAAGGTACTACAGTACAAATCATGTGGTGTGAAAAAGGGACTTGGCGTCGAACACCATACAAAATCTTTCGGTCGAAGGCCATTGATGTAAACCTGTCGCCGGAAGTGAGAAACTTGCCATTGAGGCATGCAAGCTTCAAAGTAGTAAAAGGGTTGTTCCTAGGTCGACTTCTTGGATAATGAGCTGATGTCGACAAGAAGTGACCCGTCATAGGAGGGCCTTAATGAATCCCACTTCTACAACACGAAATGGAACAAATGATTTTGAAGGTGAAAACGATCTGATGATACAAGGTTGAGGGTGGCGGTCATGAAAGAATGGAGCGTGAATGTATTGTAGTGGATGAGACATAGGTGAATTCTCTGAGCGACTTCTCTTGAACATACCGGTGAAACTGAAAATGGATTGGTAGTGTTAACCCCAAATATGGATGGTACGATGGACCAATGGTGATATGACCGGTGAACGGAATAACCCAACCCAACTCAGACGTGGAGTGAAAGTGTCATGTTCAAGAGCAACTTGCTACCAATAAAGTTTCTTCAAGTTTTCTTCCCAATTTTCCCTAGTCATTGCTGACCCGTACCTCTTTATTTTTATCAAGCTTGAGGAGGATAACATATTCTTGTTCAATAATTCGCCCTTCGGGCAAACCCGTCGCTATGTTTTAATGAGCCTAGCAACAATGGAACTATTCTTGTCTATACGACAAGTTTGTTGCTATTGATTTTAACGATTTTAACGACAATGATAACTCGCTCCTTTTTTCAATTTTAGAGAGTCTAAAAAGGAACAGAAAGGAAACTCCCATAATCCTTTTTCTTCATATAATCCCTTAAGTCCGAAAAAGTATAAAACAATATGAAAGGGATGAAATTTCGATAGTTTTAATGAGCCGAATAAGACAAGCGCTTGATCTTTTTGTGTAATAATCCCTTAGGTCCAAAAAGATTAAAAACTAGAGGAGGGATAGCACTTCCGGTAGCTTTAACGCGCTGGAGAGGCCAATCGCTCGGCAATCTTTTCATATTTTACGAGTTAGGTGAAAAGAGCTTAAAGGAGACTCATTTTTTGAGGAACTAGTGATAATTTCGGGTAGCAGCTGATTCCAGGTAACGTTTGGAATTTTTTAATCATGGCCGGTGTCACAAGGATGGCTAATAGAATCACTCATCGCAGATGTTCCTCAAAAAGGGTAAACAATCAAATGGAGGCATATGATCAACCAAAAATAGAGTGGAGGTGATGATGAGAACATGACCAAGGCTCAAAAGCTGATGACAGTGCATTCACAATGGTTATTTACTGGAGATTGGTTCATTTTTTAGTGAGCTTAAACTCTAGGGGAAACATTTGCTCATTGCTTAGGTTTAATTTTTATCGAGCTTCAACTTCACATAAAAACTGCTCGTGCCAGTCATATAATAAGGATATCTCATCAATAGATACCATTTTTTATGGAGCTTGCACCTTTCGAAGCTTTACCCCGCATCCTTTCGCATGCAAGCTAGGAATGACCAACTACTGTCCTAGGGGTTAGTTAACTACTAAGTTTAGGTAGGAAAACACTTCCTTTACTCTACCAGTGCCATCTAGCCTCCAACGAAGACGAACGGTTGACCTGACCACTCACCCGACTCAAGCAGTTGAAGTCAGCAGAACTACAGTTAGCGTTACGTTGGTTGCTTTTCACTTGCTCACAAAAGGTTTGCATGCCCCCAGGCATAGCGAAGTAGAGTTTCTAGATTACCCTTCAATTTTTAGACAAAACATTTGTTCTATCAGGAAAGGCCTACCTTCTAACGGAGGTATCTTATTCCGGTCTAATTCCCTCTTCCTATATGGATGGGTATTGGACTAGTCATATATCCTTCGCAGAAACCTACTCTATGCCTAGAGTTTTCCTGCCAGAGCAGGCCAGGGTGCATGCCCCCTGGGTTTCAGTCATGTCCTCCCGAATTACTCACGTTCTTCAGGTGGATGGATTGTAGATTGATGAGAAATTCCTTGCGTGAAAAGACCATTTAGGGATGGCATTTGACTATTAGCTATGTGTGAGCCAGGGAATGAAAGCTGGTCTACGAGCTGGACCACTCGGCCTTCGTGCGGAAAACACATTACTCTAAAGAGTGAGGAGACAATGGCTCCCATGTTATAAATATAGTCACGCCCAAGGAGTAGATTATATTCTATAGGTCCTTGGACTACCATTACATTCATATAAACAGTTTTCCTTCTCAAAGTAATAGGCACATTTGGAAGGATCCCTAATGGTCAACTGGTTCCTTTGTTGAAGCCTGTCAGATTTCTTATCTTAGGCTGAAGCGATAGTGAACCAAGCGCTTTCCAAGCAGTCAAGGAAAGGATACTCACAGATGCCCCTTCATCTATGATGGTTCCAGCCATGACCATTCTGTAAGCTTGTACAATGATTCAGAATGGAACACTAGCTGGTAGGCGGGGTCTGCCTAGTAGATTCCAATCGAAGGAGACTACTAGGTTGCTTGGAGGTGGGACCGAATAGATGGCCGGATATGACTCTGACGAACTTCCTTCCTGCGGTAAAGGAACAGGTAGATTGCCCCCATGTTCATCGGAGTCTGTGTTTACGAAAAGAATTTGAACGGTGTCATTCTAATTCTTTTCAATGACTGTATCATCTAAAGATGGACCTTCTGAAGGCAAGACCGGGTCAACTGTCGCCTCGACCTTTTAACTTTCATCTAGTGTGGATTCAAAGGGTTTATCTTCAATTGTAGATGCTTCGAATGACCACAATGGCATGTCAGTCAGATTTTCAACCAGTGACGGACTTGGCAGGAGTTTCTTATATCCAGGAGGAAGCCGTAGGGGTGAAGCCGGACGGTTATCCAAAAATCTTTTAGCTTCATCTAGAAAGGGACAATGGTGGATGACGTGATTGCCTTCACATAGTTTACAAGGAAATCTACATTTCCTTTTCTATCCAGGTACTTCACTTTCACTAGTTGACGTTGTACTTTCAACACGATCAGAGGTTGATGACACTGGATTGTGCAAACGAGGAGACTAGTCCCTTAAGATCCAAGGGATGCAGGGACAATCTTGATGATAGTGGTCTCCTTTGCAAATGACACATGGAGATTTAAGCTTGGATGATGCAGTGTGTGGATTTTCGCTAGACGATGCACGGTTACCCCTTTTTTCCTTTAGCTCCTTCTTCTTCTTTTCCTTCTTCTCCTTCCCCTTCTTCTCCTTCTTAGTTACTTGATTTTCAGCTTTACCAGCTTCATCAAGCGAAGAGGAAGGAGGAGAGGGAGAAATGGATGAAGTAGAAGGTTGGGGGGTAACTCTAGTATCATCTAGTTGTTGACTTGATTGTTTAGGAATTATGGTGTTCTGAATGATAGAGGTAGAGAAGAGCCATATGGGCAAGCCAATCGTCAATCCTAGAAGTGACAATGTGGCCATATGAGTTGCACCAACATCTCCCCAAGAGGATAAAGGAAAAGAATTTCCTCCAAGGGGAAATCCTTGGTTGGTAGACTCCATTTTCCTCAACCTAAAGACCAACGTGGGAACAGTGATATTATTCTGATTAAAATAAATTTTAGGTGCTTTGAAACAACTTGTTTTTTCAATTTTTAAGAGTCGAGAAAAAACAAAAGATGACTCTAGTCGCGTTCAATTTTTAATGAGCCTGAAGTGACAAGTGCTCAGATGGAACTTTTCCTTCAAGGAGTCTGAAAAGGAATGAAAGAGACTACTCTAGAAATCTATACAGAGGGATTACAAAACCAATCGCAAAACTATAGAATACTTTTTATGGTATGACAGTCAATCTTCCCGAATGTTGTGTTCAGTGCATTACGATCGATAGGGCGGCAGACATGGCTTCCTAAGGATAAAGGATATAGCCTATTGTGGTCTCCCAATATATACTCAACGGTGCCAGGGAGCACAAGTCCGTACTGGCACTTGTCGTCTCAAAGAGGAGGAATCACCCAACCAGCAATGAAAGCGATAGTTACCAGGATTTACGACACCGGAATACGTCTCTAGCCTAAACTTCTAAATGTTGTGCGTTAGGTTCCAAAGCATTTTTATGTTCATTGAATTTATTTTATAGTTGATCTTGTTTAAGAAATTTTCCCTTCAGGTTCACCTCGTGATGTAGATATATAATTCCTAAAATGCAAGTTAAGATGATAAACAATCGTCTAATCTTCTTTTGCAATGAAAATCCTAGCTACTAAGGAAAGAAAAAAGAAATTCTTTCAACATAGAGCACAGAGCACACACTAGATGCATTGTCCTAAATCAAACCAACAAGCAGTCTAAATGCAAAAACATGCATGTATTTGTTTTCAGCCTTCTTAATGTGGGAATGACAAGAAGAATGCTAAGTACAAATCTGACTTATCTTTTCAAAGTGATAGTACTAACAACTTTTTCTTCAAAATACAAAAGAAAGATAACGACGACACTTTACGATTTTGAATTGAAAATTGTTTTCGACACTTGAAAAACTACTAATTCAAATCAAATACAAGAGTAACAGTATAATTGACCATCCAGAACAATAGGATTCTCTTCTATGATTGAAAATGACACTTGCGACACTTCCAAATCAAGAAACGACAGTTCGATTACGCTACTTCTTTGTAAAAGAGAACTGAAAATGGCACATAATACACAAAAAAATTCACACTGCTTTGCACAATGGAGGCGGAATGATGGAAAGGAAGGGGTTTCCACAGAGGTGTATTGATCACACACAGCAAAAACTCCAGAATAAAGCTGAAAAGAGTGAACACAAAACCAAAATCTGGAAGCAGAAGAGGTCTTGTCTGATCAGCGCACCTGTAACACAGGGAAAGTGCGATGCAGCGAACCTACTGCACACGGGAGGTGCAATGCATCCTGATTCCTAAGAGTAGAAGGTGCGATGGTCAAGGGGCGAGACTTCAACTGGGTTCTTGGTCATAGTTTGCAACTTAGATGAGGGATTTAAGCCGAGCAAGTGATGTTCAGTAAATATAAATCACAGGGGTTGATCTAATGAGGTTACTAGAGCCACCACTAGGGCAATTAGAATGTTTTCAAATCGATTGTTTAGTTTATAAACAATCGGGAGATTGACTGAAACAGCGTTGATCTACTTTGCACTTGCATAGCAAATGCAGTTCGAAGGCTAGTTGGCTTGACTTCAGGCTCCGTCTATAAGTTTATAAAACAAACAAATATAGACAAGAAAACAATCTATTCGCTCCCCAGCTGAGTCAGCATTTTGTTATCGATAAATCTAGTGTCCACTCGGAGCTGCTAGTCCCACTAAGACTGGTAGCTATCTTAGAAACAAACAAACTAAAACTACTTTCTCTTTCCTTTATGAAAAGTAGATAAGAGGGGAACAAAGGACACCAACCTCAGTCTTGCGCTTGGTTCCTCGCTTGGTTCCTCTCCCTTCTGATAGATCCTCGCCGCTCCTTCTTCGCCTACCCAGCTTCAAAGAACACCTGTGGAATCAAAGCAGCATAATACTATCGAAGAACAAAGATCTACAATCATAAGCAATATAGGACCAGATATGTGTTGACCACACAAATGCATATATCATCAAACATACAAGAACGTGGAGGAAAACTTGAATAGATTTATTAATATCAAGAATAGCAAAGAGGATTACAACTAATTGTTCTGAACCAGTGTCATCCTCTCAGCATGGAAGCCCTTCTTCACCTCATGAAAAGCTTAGATCACCCAACACTATGATGTTGCACCAGGAAACCAATAGCACTTCCTTACAAGATACAAGATTCCACCCTCTGGATCTCTGTGATGAGGGATCCATATATAGATGATTGCAGGGGGGTGAGTCAGCTTCTGGGATTTTTATTAGTGTCCTCTCTCTGATAGTTCTTGATTCCACTTGGAGATTGATGATCGCTTACTCATCCCTAGGTGAATTCAGAGGGGCAAGTGTCACAGGAGAAGTTTCTAGAAGGTTCCATGATCATCCACCTTGCAAACTATCTCTACCATTTGTCTACTCTTGCCCATCACACCATATAGAAGGGCTTTCCAGTATGAATCGCACCCTTTACACTGAGCAGGTGAGATGCATTGCACCCTCTGCACTGGGCATTTTGTATGGTCCAGTTTTGACCAGTTCTTAGCAGTTTTCTGTGGAGAACTTTTGGGAGATGATGTAATCAGCTGACCTTGTTCCTCTAGGGCATGAAGCAACACTTTTAGTGACATAGGAGCCCTTGGTTTATGGACATGTATGATTGGGGTTGTAGTGCCCAAAAATGTCTATAACACCTATCCTAAAATTTGTTGTCAATAGACCCTACAATACCTCCCTACATCACTATTAAACCCATCCCTACCCTTACATTATCATTTCCTAGTCCCTAAACACTTTTCCCATAAAACCCTAGGACCTAGGTTTCTAAAATTCCTAGGCAGCCACTGCCATAAACCTGTAAGTTGTTTTTCATTCCCAACTCCGTTCACATTTTCACATCACATCACCTCCCATAGTTCCATAATCCACCACCTCATCTCCCCAAATTTTTATAGCCCTATCCCTATTCCCTTGACCTATTTCCACTTCCCATTCACACCTACCTAATCACTAGGGTCTCTTAAACAAACACTATGGAGGAATACAGAGACTATGTGGAAGAGGAGGATACACAAGAAGAAGAGGAAAAAGAACATAGGAGGCCACACAAAGGAGGAAAAATCCCAAGGGTGGAGCCCACTAACACAAATGAACTCATGGCTTCACCAATGGTAGCCTCATGTTTTCAGTATGTGGGTTGTCTTGATTTTTGTAAAATGATCAAAAGAGCTTAGCATCACCGTATTTTGACCAGACTCTTTGCATCAAACCTTAAAGATAATAAAGTAATCCTAGCAGGAGTGACCTTCACTTTGTCCACTTCTATCATTTTTGTTGCCACAGGGATTCCAAACATGGGTGAGAGGTGGTTTAAATCAAAGGATTTGGAGGATCAGTATTATGAACCATTCGTCAAACCACTATACAAAAATGAGAGGAGGAGGGTGTTCCCTTTCAGATACATTCTTAATAGTTATGCCCCCATGATGAAAATCGTCATGAAGTGCTTCTCTTGTGAAGGTAGGTTCTCTAGGATATACACCTACCATATTAGACTGCTTATGCACTTCACAAGGGTAAAATTCCTCAATATCCCATACTATCTATTCAAAAGTGTTATCACTCTAAAATTTCCCTAGGGTTGTTATCTTGTGTCAAAAGAAATATTAGAGGTAACCACAAACCTACTTTTGAGATCAGCATCTAGCCTTCCTAATGCTCATAGAGGGCTCTCTCTTTACGATTTAACTTTATTGAGTTAATTGATTTTAGGCTAGTTATTTAAGCTTGATTGGGTTTTTACTTTGACTTGGTGTTGGAATTACTGACCTAGATTGATAGAGGGATGTCCTTTACCATTGGGATATGGGGTTAAGTGTTAAGAAAATAGGACTGAATTAGGTTCTAAAAATAGTGTTCAGAGGGCAAGATAGTCGTGTAAATTCAGATCTTTTAGGTTGGATGGTGAAGTGGTTTTCAATCAGGGTCAAGGAGCATTCAAGAATTCCTCAAACCAGATAATGAGGGAAGTGATAGAAGACAATCAAAACTAGGGAGAAATGAAGGACTCCCTACTCTAGATATTAGAAAAAAACATAAAAATGAATAACTGTTCAAGACAAAGTGTACTTACATAAATTCTGTAATAATATTCCAGTTGTTTCATTCAATTTAGATAACATGAAAGTATGTGAAACACTTAAGAAGATAACAATTTGACAAACAAAAAATAATTCACTGAAGTGGCACAACACATGAATCTTGTAATGCAATTCCTTTATTACTTAGTCCAGTCTGCTGACTTGAAGAATGATACAATGGACCCGTAGGTTTCAGATTAATACAACTATAGAAATTTTTAGCAATCCACACCTAATACTTCAAAAGCAAAAGTATTTATACAAAAAATTATTACAAAATATCCTAAACTGATTTATGAATTATTCAAAGAAACAAAAATATCTTCATGCAAGAAGATAGAGACAGATATGTAACTGATGCAACTTGTCCCTCTTTTATTGTTTGCTATTGGCTCTTCTTTGATATTACACTGCTTTTTCTCTTTGGTTGTTTGTCTTCCACACTGACTGTTCTTCTACTTTGCCTTTTGACTAATACTCTTTCATCTAATACTCTTTGACTTAGCTAATCTGCTGCTTTTATTTCACTACTCTGTATCCAGTGTTTACCTTGCATTTTCACAGTAAATCACTTATTTTTTCCCAAGTCTCTATATCTGGTAATTTAATATTTACCATTCTTCTGTAGATTTCATCATCTTTTGTGTATTTTGAAAAGGTGGGATTGTTTACAAAATGATGTTTTACCTCATGTTGGAGGTAAAAGAGGTTCTCAAAATTATGGTAAACAACCTTTCTTGTAGGCATCCCTTTCATAGAGGAACTATTAGCTTGCTCCTTTGGCACTTCTCTAATTTTTTTATCATAGTCTTTATGTGGTATTAACCTGTCATTTATTACCAATGGATTAGGCAGACCTTTTTCCCTCAAAACATCAAATTTGACCATGAACCTACCTATAGCTAGCTCCATGGTTTGGAATTTTTCCTCAAGCTGCATCATTAAGTTCCACTTGGTGATTACCTTCTTCACCTCTAGTATAGTGCGAGTTCCGTTAGCTATGCCAAGCTCCAGCAATTCATATTTATTAATTGAGTTAAGGAATTGGATTATTCTTGAGGCTTCCTCTAGCATATTTCCAAGTTCAGCCTTAACCCTCTGAATTGATTCACCAGCCTCTTTGACTAAATCATTTTGTTCAAAGATAACTTGTATAAATAGCCAAATATCATTGACAGAGTCAATGCTATTGGCCCATAGCTGCTTTTTTGCTTGGGAAAGTGGCTCCTTCAATGTTAATTCCTTTTCTAATTTCTTTATCCTCTCAGTCAATCTGTTTGACTTCTGTACTTCATTTTTATTCATGGTTTGAGCCAATTTCTTCTCATCCAATAGAATTTTTATCTATTCTCTAAGTCTATTTATTTCAGTGGTCTGAATGGACATGTCCTCCATGGCTTTGACCAGTTTAGCTGCTTCATCACTAGGATGAACTATTGTTGTTGTTGAACCTATTGCTGATGTTATTGTTGTTGCAGCTAGAAGCGTTGTAGCTAGTGGAGCTGTTGGGGCCAATGAAGCTACCAAAGTTGAAGGAACTGTTGTTGTAACTGTATGAATAGTAGTGGTAGTGGTTGTCTCAAGGATGGCTATTTTCAGCGATATTAACTCATCCAATTCCTTCTCCATTTCTTTTAATTAGGCATTTAGTTGGAGAATGGGGTCCATCATCTCATCTTTCTAGGTTTGGCTTTCTAGGACCTCCTTGGTTTGTGGATGTTCAGAAGAGGGTAACTTCAGTTGCTTCTTTAAAGCAGCAATATCCTCATTTTTCTTCTTTATTAGTTTTTCTGCAACCTTGATATCATTTGGATTATATCCAATTTCAATTACCATGACTTCTAATGACTTGATTCTATTAGATTTTTCCTGTGATGATGCTTTCTCTAGCTTAAACTATGTTGTGATGTTGTCTAGAGAGTTTTGAAGCTTCTGAACACTCATGGCCTTGTTGGTCATTATCGAGTATATCATTTCACCTGCCTACTTATTGAATTCAATTTGATCAATAGGGTGAACATCCCTGGCCAAAACTTCAAACTCTGTCTTCGTGTAGTGTGCTCACGATCTAGGGTACTGGATTGTAGACTGTAAAAAGGACATTTGCATTTTTACCAGTTTTAATGTCAATCGCTGGCATTAATCTATTTTGATTGCCAGGTGTCTGTTTGAAGTACTGGGCATATGTTTTGGCCTTCAATGCCTCTCCTCAACTTGATTTCTTTGTACTTCTCTTTTATATATTTCACTTTATCCACTAGTTTACTGGACGAAGAGACTTTAATATTAAGCAGTTTTTCAATAATCTGAGTATTTGAGGTGGAAGGTTGATGAGTTTCCTCTGAAACTACTGGAGCTGTATTCTTTTTAACCACTGTGTCAGTATCAATGTTTTAAATTGACTCAATGGCATCCTCTTGCTCATTTATAGGATTAAGCTTGGGCTTCATCCTGTACATGATTTCAAACTTGTCATTTGTAGTATCCATTTCAGAGCTAGGGCCTTTTTCCCTGGTTCTTTTTACATTTTTGTCTTGCATGGCTAGAGTCTGTAGAATGGGACTAATACCCATTTGTTCTTGTAGGGTTTGAATTTGCAAAAATGAACTAGTATCTATCTGCTTTTCCACATCTATTAGGGTATTTTCCAACCACTCTGGCTAGTTGGCATATTTTTCAATGTCTGGCCTAAATTCATGCATAAAAGGGCTAAATTTGAATTTAAGCCTTAATTTGTTTATGACTCCATTAGGGTCATACTACCACATCAAAACTTCTACTGAACTTCATTTGCTAGAAATTTTTGTTTGCTTCTTGTCTAGCTTCCCTATTATTACAAATGAAAGGGCCCAGCTAGCTTTTGATCTTAAACTGTGTTTTCTTCCTAGCTGATAGGAAATTGACATCATCTGAGCTAATGATCTACCTGAAATATTCTAATGCAAATATTCTCATGGGGAGATATCTAGGCAGCTTGTAGGGAGTGAGATAGCATCCATATATCTTGATTTCTGTGTGGTTGTGGTATAGATACCAATCTCCGTCTCTACTAATCTTAGATAATTTGAAAACTCGTTTTATCTCATCACTGATCCTGGGTTGATTGCTACTAGTTAGCATATTTACAACTGGATGCACAAAGGAATCAATGAACTCTTTGTAACTGAAATTAATGGAATACTTTTGGATTAAGGGTGTCCAAAAGATGACTGCTCTGGGATGGCCCTTAGTATCCAACAATCGAGCTTTAATAGGTGGCTAGAGGTAGAAGTGTCTTTAATTTGGAAATCTTTGTCTTCCAATGGGAAGTTGTCAATGTCCAGGTGAGGGATTTGCAGGGGTTTTTCACTCTGAATTATTTGGGAAGCCATAATTTGGTTTATTCTATTGAATTATTCTTTTTGTGGCTTAGAAGTAAGCTTAGGGGCTCTAGAACAATAGGAAGGGCGAATATAATTTGCAGAAAAAGGGCCTTTGGATGCATAGTGGGTTTATTCTTGTTTCACAAGTTCTTTTAATTAATTTAGTCAATTAACCTTTCATTAATTACTATGCAAAGCTTTAAATAGAGGGTCATTTTGGTTCTTTCAAGAATACTTGGAAAATGCAGATTTGGTGTGCAATCAGGGTTGTATGTTATAAGCAAGGGTTTCTGAAGCTTGAATTGTTTGTGTGCTTCTTCAATTTGGAATATGCAGGGTCTTCAAGTTGTAAATGGGTTGAAAATGGTTGAACAGGCTTTCCGGGTGTTGGAATTGGTTGACAGAGGCATTTGCAACGAAAATTCAGTGAAAAAAGTGAAAGGGGGGTTTTTTCGGCTTTTAACTAACAATGGTTAAATTTTGGTGAGGGATTAATGAATGAATAGTGAGTGATTTTCTTTTACACAGGAAGGCGGTTTTATGCCATATCGCACCGCTTTTGGGTGGAGGGCAGTATCTTTCGAGAGCACGGGATAGAACGTGGTGCTGTCACGTAGTGAAATAGTGATCAGCCAAAACTGCGATTCTCGCGTGCTTTTGAGATTTTAAGTGTTAGATGATGGGAGGGCATGATATGGAAATGGGCTATCAGATCTAGAGGTGAGAGATCGGAGGGCTATCGCACAGTGGAGTTATGAGGGTAGAGTTGGGAATTGGTGTCAAGTTTAATTACAATGAAATGTAATTAATTAGAAAGTAATTAGGGGATTTTGATATATGAGATAGGTTAATAGGGTATCGTGGAATTATAAAAATGGGGGGGTTAAATATATACAACGGGACTATGGGTTAGAAAAATAACATAGGGGTTAAGTTTAAAGGGTATTGGGGAGGGTTTTTAAAGGGGCCTGACACATTTAACCTTTCAAAATTAGAATAAAGGGGTTTTAGTGGGTTTTTAAGGGAAGAAGGGAAATTAATGGGGGGGGGGTATTATATCCGATGGGAATATTTTTCACACTAGGGAAAGGGGAAATGGGATGAAATAAGGGGGAAAGTGGAATGAAGGGGAGGGGATATTTTTACAAAGGAAAATACCTCTTTTGAAAATGAAAAATAATGAAGGGGAAAATGAAGGGAAACTAATAAATGGGTTTTGTGAAATGAGGGGAAAGTAGTGAATAAACTTTAGTAAATTGACCTTTGCCTTTAATGATTCCCTATGCACATGAAACATAGGATCAAGTATGATGAAGTTGAATTTGAGCTAGCAACCTTGTGCATTTCCAAAACTTCTTCTACCTACTCTTTATTTACCCTAGCATTTTCTCTTCATTCATTGGGTGCATTTGAGCTTGCTGACCCTTCATTTCTTTTTCTTTGATAAACAAAATATCTAATTTTAACCTTATAACTTCCAATGGCTCAAATTAAACTGATAAGCTCATTATTATTTTCTAACTAACTACTGATCTACCAAGATTAAACAGTTTGGCTAGATATTTATTGTCTATCTATTAACATGAAACTTAAAGCATGAATGAATCAAGTTTAAACTACTTTCACCATCATGTATTTGTGGCATTTTTGACAAGCTGCACACAATATTATTTTGCAAAGTAAAGTAAAAAAGGAGTGGCATTTCAATTTGCACACTTTCAGAATCTATTTTGATCTCTTTCTGTGGGCTTCATATCTTATACATTTTTTCTTATCTTTTTCTTTCTTTTAGTCCTTTGATTATTCTTTTAGGACTTACCCTCTTTACATTTTTTATTTTTAATATGGGAAAACATTTTGTCGAAAGCAGAAGTAAGTACAGTGTTACAAGACTAACAATAGCCAATTGAGGATTATGAATTCTATTATTATATGACCCTAACAATGGCTGCACATGGGGATGGCATTTCCTAGTGAAATGTCATGAACTTTAAGATCAATAGCCTTTGAAACTTTGACCGTGGTTGCCTTGTAATTGCTCCTCTGTGATCTACTTTATTCATACATATGATGCTACACCTTTCAAAGCTTAGGGCCTTCTCTTCGGATTTCAACCTCAAAAGATAATCATCCAATCCAATCTAAAATTTTTAATGTTATATACAATAAGAAAAGTAAAGAAATGAACTAATGTTAATCTTGAGACAAGTAATGCTTCAACATTCTACCATTGACTGGTCTACCTGATAGATCTGTTGCATCTAGTGCCTCAAGAAAAATGCATTGTTACCTATGTAACCATAAATTATATAAGGGCCTTGCAATAGGAAATCAAGTTTACCATTTTTACCCTTTTCTTCTCTTATGGAATCCCATTTAGTACTTTGTCACCTATGTAAAAATCATCAGCTTTGGTTTTCTTATCAAAAATATTTTTGATTTTATCTTGGATCACTTGGGATTTGACATAGACTTCATCCTTGGTTTGTTGCAAATGTATTGCATGATTTATCCTCCTTTGGATATCATTTTTTTCTACTTGCAACTCTTGAATCATTTTCATCGCTGGTACTCCTAAAGAGGATGGAAAAGCAACATCCATTCCATATACTAGTTGATAAGGAGATGTACCAATGGAAATTTTGGTAGTTAGTGTATTGCCTATAAGGCATTAACCAACTTTTTGTTCCAGGTCTTCTTATTGTCTTCTAACAGTTTCTTAATGATATTAACAAGGCTTTTGTTTGAGGATTCTGCAAGTCCATTACCTTGAGGGTAATAGGTAGTGGAATGGCCAAGGGTAATGTGATATATGTTACAAAAGTCTACCACTTTCTTGGATTTGAAAGCAGCTGCATTATCAGTAATGATATTTTGTTGGCATCCAAACCTAGAATCGATGTTGTTCTCAAGGAATGAAATGATGACAGAGTTTGTGGCTTGTCTAGAATGGATGGCTTCCATCCATTTAGTAAAGTAGTTAGTGGCTGTCAAAATCCATTTATGTTGGACTGAGGAGGATGGGTGAATTTCCCCAATGAAGTCCAAACACCATTGTTGAAAAGGCATCTATGTGGAGATGGGTTTGAGAGGTAATTGTAAGAGTTTATTTTTGCCTTCAAATATTTGGCACTTGTGATAGGAGGTCACATATTTCTTGACATCTGCAAAAAAGGCGTGCCAGTAAAAACCTTCCCTTAAAATCTTATCAGCAGTTGTTTTCTAGTATAGGTGTCTTCCACAATCTCCTACATGAAATTCTTGCATAACTTTGTTAGCTTCATATTTTAATAAACAACTCAATAAAATGCCACCATTATCTTTCTAAACTAAATCATTGCTTATGATACAATATTTCATTGATTTCATTTTCAAAAATCTACCTTTAGTTCTAGATAAACTAGGAGGATCTTGTAAATTTAGTAATATAAATATGATATCTGCATCCCAGGGTGAATCTATCAAAGCTTCACTGATTTTTGGAGTCGTCATCTCTTCTTGATCATCTAGGGCACCACTGAAATTTATATCTAAGGCCTGACAGTTCGATTCAGCCATGAGTTTAGCTAAACCTTGGCCTTTGATAAGTTTTGTAGGTTTTATTTCAATGTCATATTCCAAAATAGTGGCAATCCATTTGCCTCTCTTTCCTTCAGGCCCATTCTGTGTTAAAATGTCCTTTATTATTGAATTTGGAACATATGCAATGATGTGTGAGTATAAAATGTACGCTCTGAAATCTTTAATAGCCTTTACTAAATCAAGTGCTTGTTTTTCCATTATTTTGTACTTTAGTGTAGTATCTCTCAAAGATTTTCTGAAAATTGCACTTGGTTGCTCATAAACTTGATCATTATTTTGCAACAAGACTGTAACTGCAATAGTGCGTTTTGAAGCAAAAGAAAAAATTATAATGTCTATTTTGAAATCAAGACTTATGAGGACAGGTGTTTTAGAAAGGGCTTCTTTGATTACCTCAAAAGACAGCTTAGCCACTACTTTCCACTTAAGTGTTGAATATCTCTTTAATCTGTTATTCAATTCTCTGATTAGTTCTGCTAAGTTAGAAATGAATCTTCTAAGAAAAATTATTTTACCTAAGAATGATTGTAATTCTTTAATGTTTCTAGGGTAGTTGATGTTTAGGATTGCCTCTATTCTAGCTAGATCTATTCTAATTCCATCTTTTGATATTATGCGTACCAAGAGTTTACCTTCTTCTAGCCCAAAGACTGTCTTTTTGGGATTCAAGGAAATACCAAATTTTGTACATTTAATAAAAATGCTTCTTAGGTGATCAAGATGTTCATTATCTGATTTGGAAAACACTGTTATGCCATCTTCATAAACAACTAGAAATTCATGGATTTCTTTTGCAAAAGCTATGTCCATTTCTCTTTGGAATCTTGTTCTAGCATTCATTAATCCAAAAGGAATCTTTAAATACATAAAAGTACCCCAGGGAGTGGTAAATGCAATCTTTTCTTGATCCTCTAGTTGAACTAAAATTTGGTTGTATCTAGATAATCCATCAAGCAATGAAATTCTGGGTGACCCTACTACCCTCTCAAGAATGTGTTCCATTTGAGGGAGGGGATAGTTATCTTTTAGTGACTTCAAGTTTCTGAAATCAACACAGAGTCTGATTTCTCCTATTTTCTTTCCTGTGGGGACTAAATTAGAAACCCAATCTGAATATCTAATTGGTGCTATGATTTGTGCATCATACATCCTTTTTACTTCTTTTTCAATTAATGGCATAAGAATTGGATTAATTCTCCTAATATTTTGTTTAAAGTGTTTATTATCTTCTTTGATGGGTATCTTATGTTCAATAATGTTGGTATCATAAGACTTGAGGTCTTATAACTCCAGACAAAGACATCTTGAAATTCTTTAAACAAACTTATGTATTTGAGCTTTTCATCTGGAGGTAATGCTTTGGATATTTTAATAAGCTTAGGTTTTTCTTCTGTTCCTATGTTACATTCTTCTATGTCTGATCTTAAAGGCTCCATTTTTGGCTTTCTAGCTACATCATTTGAATCAATCAAATCTTCCAATGGGACTAATCCATTAGGCAAAAAGTTATTTTTAAGGTTTAAAATCTCAGAATCATCATTGATTATTGCTTATATTTCTACTTTTTCTAAATTATCTATTTCTACTTTATTGAATTTAGTGGGTTTATTTACATCTAAATCATTTATATCTATCTCACCATTTATGATGTTATATACTGTACAATCAGTATCTATGTTACAGTTTTGGAATTCTCCCTCAGCATTCATGAAATTATAGATTTAAGAATCTTGTGAAAAAATATGCCAATATTTCAAATTATCAGGTATAACAGGTCTGTGTCCTACTTTTGCAATTTACTGGTGGTTGGGCTAAAAAGGTAATCTGGAAGTGCTAGAAAAAGTAGCCAAATTGTGAGCTTGCATGTTTTGTTTCCTAAGAATAGTAGAAAATTCAGTTTCAAGAAGTTCCTTAATCAGATCTAGAATAGTTTCTCTATATTGGCTAAGTGTAGGATTATTCACAAAATACTCTCCTTTAATTTGTTTTATGATTAGTTCCGAGTCTCCCATGATAGAAACTCTCTTTTCTCCAAGTTTTCTTACAATTTGCAGTCCTAAGATTAAAGCTTCATATTGTGCCATGCTGTTTGTGCATTTAAAGTTTAATCTAAAGGCATGACCTTCAGAATGATTATTTTACATGTTATGAATCCAAACTCCTCCACCTACTCCTAATCTATTTACAAAGCCATCAAAATCTAAATGCCATAGAGACTCATGTGTTATGTTTTCACTATCAGGTGCTTTGTATTTTTCTTCTCCAACTGTGATTTCATTTTTGCCATTGTCTGAATTATACAAGATAAATGAGTCCATATTAGAATGCACAGATTATATAGGGTAATTCTGTGGTTTTTCTAAACTACTTACCGTGTATTTCATCAAGGTTTCTCTGTAAATCTTTCTTTTCTGTCCAAATACAAAGGTGGTAGCATATGACATGTCTAACTCTAGAGATCCCTGCAAGTTTTCTCCCCATGAGCGAGATAATAACATTCCATACTTGGGTGGGATATCCACAACTACTATGTCCATAACAATAGTCTTTTTTGGGCACTAGACTAGAGTTACAGACAAATATTTAATTAGGCCAAGGAATTTGACTTGGCTAGAATCAAAGGAAAACATGTACTCGTAGTGTCTGGTGATATCTAAATTTAATATTTCCATGGTTTCGTTAGGCATTAGGTTATGGGATGCCCCTAAATCTAAAATAGCATTATGTAAGATTTTATCATGGACATTTAAGCTAACGTAGAATGGAGGGATACCCCCTTGTTGATATTTTCCATTTACTTCTGGACCAAATAATAACTCAGGTTGATCATCATTAAGGTTTGCAGCATCTTTGCCTTCACATATGTTTAGTGCTTCAATGATTTTTGCTTTGTATGATTCATTTTTCACTAGCTCTGTCAAAGGAACAAATATTTTTGATTTGGCTATCTCAGTCTTAATGTTGAATGGCAATTGAGTTTTGCCTAATTGTATGATATATTCCTTAGAAATTGTGGTCTGTGTACTTTTATCTTCATTATCAGTAGTTGGTAACTCAGTTTGTGTACCAGCAGTTTTGTTTTGAATTTTCTTATTTGGAATAGTTTGAGTAATAGTTGAAATTTGAGTTGTAGCTGAAGTTATGTCTACAAATTTTGGGTTGTAAGTCTCTTGAGTTCCTCTAGGTAGAATTTGTAGAACTTTGGTGACAGGAGCTTCTGCTATTTTTTTAGTTTGGGTTTGGACTGATTCCTTAGTGGGAAATTCTGTATTATTTTTGCTTCTAAGGCTATACTGTTTGTGAACTTCATAGATGGAAAATTCATAGCCTTGTTTGTAGTCAAAGGACTCTCCAGATTATAATTGTAATTGCTATAACATATACAATTCATGTTCTTCCTAAGTAAGAAAAACAACATCTTCGTTTTTAATCCCCAATAGGCTTATCTGGGTGTCCCCCTCTTCTTGATGGTTTCATGAACCTTCAGCATAATTTTCCTGGAAATGTGGTATAACCTATTGATCAAGTATAGCATCTCTTGTTTTTCCAGTATTAGGATTTTTCTTAAAGTTGGGGTTTCTAATTGGGAATCCTTGTTGATTTTCCCATTGAGATTTTCTTTTCATATTTTCTAATCTATCCATTATCCTTTCTACACTTTTAGTTAAACTGTATATCTTAGCATCTAAAGTGGAAGGTTCCTCTTTAATGGTAACTCTTTTCTCATTTCTCATCCTAGCTCTCTTAGCTAATAAATTGGCTTCTACACTAACAACATTACTTTGCATTTGTTCCAATGTCTCATGGTTTCTTTCTATCAATTGGTAATACATATTAGTGTCAAAACCATTAGGAAATTTGATTAGTGCCATGTCTAGTGGAGGTTTGATATTTGCAGGGATTGCATAATTGATAATATTGAACCTAGTACAATAGTCCTGAACAGATTCATTAGGATCTCTTCTAATATTTTCATATTCAGACTATATTTGCAAAGGGTTTTTCTTTCTTTCCCATCTATTGATCAACAATCTATGGAAAGCTACTAAATCAGCAATATGATTACTAGGTAAACCTTTAAACTATTTTTTGACATCTCCTAGTAGTGTTTGGGCAAATAATCTCATTTGCACATCACACTCATCAATCTCATGTAACTCAAAATAATCAATCATTTTATTCACATGATGTTGGGCAGTATACTGACGAGTAGCATCAAATAGAAATATTTTACTTTGGTAGTCTTGGGGCAGGGCATGTGTTGGCACTATGGCACTGATTTAAAGCTATGGCACATGTGTTGTCCTTGATGGAAACTATCTTTGGTAACAGATCTCAGTTCAGGCTTTCAGAATGAAGAAAAAGACATATACGCATGTTCATCTAGACGAAGACATGTATACACGCGGGTTATACGTGACAAAAGTGCGTATATGTTGGATAACTTACCTTTGGTCTGTGGTAGTTAGTCCCTGGTACTTGAACCTATGGTTTTGGACCATGGTACCTTGTCAGAAGTGTTGATCCCAAGTATTGGGTCCGTGGTATTGTTTTATTATGGTTTTGGTCCATGGTATTGTGGAAGGTCTAGGACTATAAAAGAGGAAGGAGATCATGTGGCAAAGAATCATCTGAATTATTATTGAATATCTGATAAAGTGCTAGATCTGGAATACTGGTAATTGGGTTATGGTGTAGATCTAGATCTGAATGAAGGAGGAATCTTAGTGCAAGAGAAGGACAAGTTCTATTGATGGGTCATAATCTTTAAGCTTGAATGATAGTATCTTTGTATGATTTTGGTTGGTTATATGTGACGCTTAACATTGATACTCTAGGTTAATTAGTGTTTGAATATCTGAAAGAGTGAATTATCCTTTATAGATCTATACGCAAGTTCAGTGAAGCGAAGGCATGTATACACGCTGGTTCAGTGAATGAAAACAACATATACGCAGGTTGTTCCAAACACAGAAGTGTATGCACGCATGTTGCAGGTTATTGAAATAGCGTATATGTTTTGAGTTGTGATCTAGCTGCTTCTGTTTATTGCTGTTGTGTTCTAGGTTCATATTTTGGTGTGTGGTTTCTGGTACTGTGTTTTGGGTACAACTGTCAGAGAAGTATCGACTTGATTCAGATCTAATTGGTGAAAAGGAGAATGGTTTATGATTGATTGATGTTCATGGATCCAGTCTAAAAATTTATGAAATGTGGTCCCTGGAAGAAAGAGAAGGTTGTAGCCTTCTGTAGGCCAGTATCTACGTACTAGAATCTTGGCTAGTGCAAGAGCTAAAGGAGGTTGTAGCTCCCTTCTAGGAGAAGCTGGAGAACGAGAGAGGGTTGTAGCTCTCTGCAGGTTGCAGCCTGCGTACTGGTAAAGGACTGCGCCAGTACATTGTAAAAGAAGTTTCTAATTTAAAAGAAGATAGAGACAAATTGCAGCAGGTGGTTTTCACCCACATTGGGTTTCCACCTTATATCTTGTGTTCTTGTGTGTGATTGTCTTTCTGCTCTATTTTACTGCTTCTGGTTACTGGTTATTTGATTCTAAAACACAGATTAACAATCATCATCAGAAAGATAAAGTAAATTAAAAGTTTGCTTTGTATACGCGGGTTTCCTTCTGCATAGTTGCGTATATACACAATTTTAACAAACTGAAGTAGCGTATATAATTTGTTTTGAAAAAGGATCATTTGACTTGATAATACTGATTCACACCCCCTCTCAGTATTATTTCTAACAATTGGTATCAGAGCAGGTCCTTCAGAAGAAGCTTGATCACTTGAAGGAAGATCTTTCATCATGAGCAACTACGAGAGGGAAGCATCAATCAGGCCATCGATTTTTGATGGGACAAACTTTGTATATTGGAAGGTAAGATTTATTGCCTATCTTCAATCTCTTGGTATAGAAGTCTAGGATATCATAGATACAGGGTATACTTTTCCATCAGCAACTCCTACAAATCCGGCTGAGAAGAAGAAATATGAAACAAATGCAAAGGCAGTCAATACCCTATTAGGATGTCTATCTCAATCAGAATTTGTCAAGGTTATGCAGTATAAATCCGCAAAAGAAATATGGGACAAGATTGTACTGAGCTATGAAGGAGATGATCAAGTAAAACGAGCAAAACTTCAAACCCTTAGAATTCAGTATGAAAATCTCAGAATGCATAATGATGAAAGTGTTGCTAACTATTTCCTTTGTGTAGATGAGATTGTTAATTGTATGAAAAACTTGGGTGAAGAAATAAAAGAGGTTGTTGTGGTTGAAAAAGTTATAAGATCTTTGTCCCCTAGGTTTGAATCTAAAGTTTCCGCAATAGAAAAAAAGGAGAATCTACGAAACCTTACAATGTCACAGCTTCACGGGATTCTAACTGCTTATGAAATGAGGAAACAAGGACCATCAAACAGGAGAGAAGCGACTTTCAAGGCTTTAGGCAAAGGAGACTACTATGAAGAGGAAGAAGAATCAAATTTTGTCAAAAACCTTCAACGGGGTACTGGAAGATTCAGAGGCAAGTTACCTTTCAAATGCTTTGCTTGTGGGAGAGTCGGTCACTATGCTGCCAAATGTCCTCATAAGGATAAAACTGACAGAGGGAAGGAACCTGTTAGATGGAACAAGAAACAGAATGTAATAAGAAAAGTTACTACACTCATGAGGATAGTGATGGTATTTCAAATAGTGATGAATATGAACGAGGTAATAACTATAAACTTTTAATGGCCTTTGAAGATGATGATTACATGGATGCTATAAATGTGGATAGCTTTTATGAAGAGATTTCTAGACTCAAAACATGTTTAGAAGAAAAGAATGTAATCATTGATACTCTGTAATTCCAACTTGACGAAAAAGAAAAATTTCTTGAGAAGTTAGAATGTGAAATTGTTGGCCTTAGAAAAGAAATTGAGAAAACAAAGGCTCTTAATCTTAAATTTGTTAAAGGATCTGAAATCTGGATGAGATTATCAATGTACAACATTCTCCACTAATCAAGCCTGGTCCCTGGGGTATAATGGAGCCCGCATCTCAAGCATCACCTCAAAGAGTTATCTCGATGCAGCAAGGAGGAATGAGCAAAATCCCAATGGAGATCACCAGGTAAAACAGGGATGAATTACATCAAGAATAAACAAAGACTACCAGCTAAATTAGGGGCAATCCACCTTAAGGGTGAACAAGAGCTACAACCATCCACAGGTAAAATCTTCTCAATTTGCCTCAAGAATGGATGACAATAGAAACTACAATCATTTGGCAGGTAGATTTGATAATTGGAGGAGTTTCTTCAATGGCCAATGTTTCTCTTGCCATAACTTTGGCCACAAAGCAGCTCAATGTGTTGCCTATAAGACAATCATGACTAGAGAAGCTCAAAAACAAAGAAATATGACTGGAATCTCAAAAAGGACCTATAACAACTTTTCCACCCTTGAAAATGAAATTGAATGCTCTATTTGTAATAATTTCGGTCATGAAGATTCTGAATGCAGGAGCAAGTTTTGGAAGACAACTCAGAAGGAACAAACCTCAAGTGCCAGAACATGGAGAATGAAGGAACCGCTACCAGAAAGATGTGGGATAGCTTTATATGCAGAAGGACAAGAAAATCAATGGTACATTAACAGTGGATGTTCAAAGCATATGACAGGTGATAAAGAAAAACTTGAATCATATAGTGTTTTAGAAAAGGGAAAGAAAGTTTCTTTTGGAAATGATACCCCTGTAGTCATAAAAGGAAAGGGCACTGCTCAATTGAAAGAAAAGGTCAAATCTGGAAATGTTTTGTATGTTGATGGCTTGAAGCATAATCTACTGAGTGTCAATCAGATGTGCGATCAAGGAACCGAGGTAATATTTCGATCAAATGCGTGTAGTGTTCGTGATCTTGATACAGGAGAAACAGTGATAAAAGGCAGAAGAACTCCAAATAATTTTACATATTTGAAGAAGGACAACAACAATGCTATTTGAGCAAGGATGATGAACACTGGTTATGGCACCGGAGGTTGGGGCATCTAGCTCTCACAA
>APFE031246995.1:54628-75943 GCA_000404065.3 Pinus taeda | reverse complement strand
CTCTTGAGCTAGTCCATACAGATGTATGTGGTCCATTTAGGACAAGGTCACCTCGAGGAGAAGAATACTTTATATTATTCATAGACGACTTCTCCAGGATGGTTTGGTTAGGACTTATGAAGCACAAAGACGAAGCATTCGACAAATTCAAATCTTTCAAAGCCTTGGCTGAAAACGAATCAGATCACAAAATTAAGTGCCTCAGGTTTGACAGAGGTGGGGAGTTTACCTCAAATGAATTTTTCGATTTCTGTGAAGAACATGGAATAAGAAGGGAATTCTCTACAGCTAGGACTCAACAAAATGGAGTGGTGGAAAGGATGAATAGAATAGTTCAACAAATGGTTCGTGCTATGCTTGTTGAGTCTAGAACTCCAGCAACCTTCTGGGGTGAAGCTGCTTTTGCTGCGGTTGTTATTCTCAACAAAAAAAATGTCCGAGTGAATAGCACTCAAACTCCTCATGAGCTCTGGATGGTAAGACTCCTTCGGTAAAGCACTTCAAAATCTTTCAGAGCAAATGCTATATTAAGAATACTGATGAGCAGCTTGGCAAACTTGAACCTAGAGCAGATGAAGGCATTCTTCTTGGTTACTCTCCACATAGCAAAGCATACAAGTGCTACAATAAAAGACTTGGCAGAATTGTTGAAAGCATTGATGTAGTGGTTGATGAAAAAGGATACATTCCTAGGCAAGTAAATTATGAAAATATCGAAGAGGATGAAGACTACCCTCAAAATCAGACTGATGATGAAGAAGAAAAATATGAAGAAACCCATGAGGAGCCAGAGGAACAGATAAGGATAGAAGAAAAGACTCCTTCTAGGTATGTTCAAAAGAATCATCCAGAATCACAAATTTTGGGGCAAAAGGAGGCTGGCATACAAACAAGAAGAACAATTGTAGAAGATTCAAGCTATTTGGCATTACTTTCCTCCACTGAACCACAAAATGTAAGAGAGGCTTGCAAAGATGAATGATGGGTCAAGGCAATGGATGAAGAACTTGAAAAAATTGAAAAGAACAACACTTGGGAGTTGGTTCCTAGACCAAACGATAAGAATATCATAGGGACAAAATGGATCTTCAAAAACAAGTTGAATGAAAATGGGGAAGTAATTAGAAACAAGGCCAGACTTGTTTGTAAAGGGTATGCTCAACAAGAAGGAATAGACTTCGAAGAAACCTTTGCTCCCTTTGCTAGACTTGAGGCCATCCGAATGTTCCTTGCTCTCTCAAGTTTTCAGAAGTTCAAAGTATTTCAAATGGACATGAAATCAGCCTTCCTGAATGGAGACTTAGAAGAAGAAGTGTACATTGAGAAACCAGATGGTTTCATTCTTGGGAATGATCCAAATCTTGTATGCAGACTAAGAAAGGCTCTCTATGGTCTTGAACAAGCTCCAAGGGCTTGGTACTACCGTTTGAACAAATATCTTCATCAACAAGGTTTTTCAAAAGGATCAGCAGATACCAATCTTTATATAAAAATTGAAAATGACAAATTGCTAATACTTGTTGTGTATGTAGATGATATTATCTTTGGCAGAAATGAAGAAGCTATGATTCAAAGCTTTGCCTTGGTGATGTAGAAAGAATTCGAAATGTCTTTGCTTGGAGAACTAACATATTTTTTTGGATTGCAAATCCAACAAAATGAAGGCGGTATCTTTTTGTCTCAAACCAAGTATCTCAAGCAGATTTTGAAGAAATATGGCATGGAAGATGCAAAACCAGTATGTACACCCATGGTTACAGGATGCAGCCTCAGTGCAAATGATGAATCAACATCAGTGCATCAACCAACCTATAGATCCATGATTGGAAGTCTTCTTTATTTGACAGGGACCCGACCAGACATCATGCATGCAGTGGGAATAGTGGGAAGATTTCAGGCAAATCCTAAGGAAACCCATCTTCAGGCAGTAAAGAGAATTTTCAAGTATCTTCAAGGAACTCAAAACTATGGCTTATGGTATCCCAGAGATACAGATCTCACTCTTCATGCTTATACAGATGCAGATTGGGCTGGAAGCGTGGATGATAGAAAGAGCACAAGTGGTGGTGCATTCTTTATGGGTTCTAGATTAGTATCTTGGTTCAACAAGAAATAGAGTTCGATTGCTTTGTCTACAGTTGAAGCGGAATATGTGGCAGCTGCATCTTGCTGCACTCAACTCCTTTGGATGATGAAAACCTTGCAGGATTTTCAGATCACTTGTACACCACCTATCTCCATCTTATGTGATAATACAAGTGCAATCAGCATTTCAAAGAACCTAGTCATGCATTCAAAGACCAAGCACATACCGATCAGGTATCACCTTCTCTAGGAACAAGTGTTGGAACAAAAGGTCAAATTGGAGTATGTTCCTTCTAAGGAACAAGTTGCTGATATTCTCACCAAACCACTGCCCAGGGAAACGTTTGAATATCTTAGACAAAAGCTGGGAGTAGTTGATGCATCATCTTGCTGTTAAACTTGTCTGTTTCAGAGAAGAAGTGGTGTACGCGAGTTGCCTGAGGAGGATCCGCGTACATACGCCGGTTTGTGCAGAGATAGTCACGTATATGGAGGTTTGATGGATATCTGTAGGGATAGGCTCTAGTTAAAGATATCCTGATATAGGCCATCCGGCACAGGTTTAGGGGGAGCAGATAAACTTCTAATGTTGCATTGTTGGCATTATCTTAGAAGCTTTTTATTCTAGTTCACACCTGTGATTGGTGGAACAATTGCAGAGGGAAAACAGAAGGAAATCATGGTTGCTGATCTGAATGGTGATTGACAGATGCTACTGCTATCAGTATTTGGTGACTTTTATAAGTCCTGCTCTACATATGTCGTCTCTATGTCATGTATCTCTATTATGGTGTCAAGGTCATGTAACGGCCTATTTTGGTTTCCCCACTATGCCTGGGATGAAGATGTACTTGGTTGTCATATGTAATTTTTTGATGTATCCCCACTTGGTTGGGTAGTGATCCCCATGTGGTTGGGTGATGGATGTATGTATTGAGTCTTTTGATGATAGGAAGGTCTTTTATGATGTATATGTCATGGTTCTTCTTGAAGAACATCTTGTGCAGATCTTGCCTACAGCCAGAGGGAGCATGGTCAGCACAGTAGGGCAGAGATTTCAGCATGTACTCAGTGGGGGCACAACCCTTTTCCCTTGATGACAAAGGGGGAGAATGAACTTGAGGATCTTGGGGTTGCCATCAAGTCCAAAGGGGGAGATTGTTGGCACTATGGCACTGATGTAGAGCTATGGCACAGGTGTTGTCCTTGATGGCAACTATCTTTGGTGACAGATCTTAGTTCAAGCTTTCAGAATGAAGAAAAAGACATACGCATGTTCATATAGACGAAGACGCATATACACGTAGGTTATACGTGACAAAAGCACGTATATGTTGGATAACTTACCTTTGGTCCATGGTAGTTAGTCCTTGGTACTTGAACCTATGGTTTTGGACCATGGTACCTCGTCAGAAGTGTTGATCCCGAGTATTGGGTCCGTGGTATTATTTTATTATGGTTTTGGACCGTGGTATTGTGGAAGGTCTAGGACTATAAAAGAGGAAGGAGATCATGTGGCAAAGAATCATCTGAATTATTATTGAATATCTGATAAAGTGCTAGATCTGAAATACTGGTAATTGGGTTATGGTGCAGATCTGGATCTGAATGAAGGAGGAATCTTAGCGCAAGAGAAGGATAAGTTCTATTGATGGGTCATAATCTTTAAGCTTGAATGATAGTATCTTTGTATGATTTTGGTCTATTATATGTGACGCTTAACACTGATAATCTGGGTTAATTAGTGTTTGAATATCTGAAAGAGTGAATTATCCTTTATAGATCTATATGCAGGTTCAGTGAAGCAAAGGCGCATATACACACTAGTTCAGTGAATGAAAACAACACATATGCAGTTTGTTCCAAACACAGAAGCGTATGCACGCATGTTGCAGGTTATTGAAATAGAGTATATGTTTTGAGTTATGATCTAGCTGCTTCTATTTATTGCTGGTGTGTTCTGGGTTTAGATTTTGGTGTGTGGTTTCTGGTATTGTGTTTTGGGTACAGCTGTCAGAGAAGTATCTACTTCATTCAGATCTAATTGGTGAAAAGGAGAATGGTTGATGATTGATTGATGTTCATGGATCCAGTCTGAAAATTTATGAAACATGGTCCCTGGAAGAAAGAGAAGGTTGTAGCCTTCTGTAGGCCAGCATCTACGTGCTAGTATCTTGGCTAGTGCAAGAGCTAAAGGGGGTTGTAGCTCCCTTCCAGGAGAAGTTGGAGAATGAGAGAGGGTTGTAGCTCTCTGCAGGTTGCAACCTGCGTACTGGTAAAGGACTACACCAGTACATTGTAAAAGAAGTTTCTAATTTAAAAGAAGATAGAGACGAATTGCAGCAGGTGGTTTTCACCCACATTGGGTTTCCACCTTATATCTTGTGTTCTTGTGTGTGATTGTCTTTCTTCTCTATTTTACTGCTTCTGGTTACTGGTTATTTGATTCTGAAACACAGATTAACAATCATCATCAGAAAGATAAAGTAAATTAAAAGTTTTCTTTGTATACGCGGGTTTCCTTCTGCATAGTTGCGTATATACGCGGGTTTAATTAACTAAAGTAGTGTATATCAATTGATTTTGAAAAAGGAATATTTGACTTGATAATACTGATTCACCCCCCCTCTTAGTATTATTTCCAACAGCATGTAGTTGAGCTGGTAAGACCAAAGGTGCATATTTGTCTGCCATGGCTAAGGCTTTGGTTTGAAAGGGGGGTAAAGTAGTAGTGCTTGAAGAATAACTTGGGATGGTTGTAGATGAACTAGATGAACTTGAGATGTTTGGTTGGAAAGGAAGTTAAGGTGTGAATGGTTTGGGGGAATGGACTGTAGTGGATATTATAGGTGAGGTGGTAGTAAATGAAGCTATATTTATAGTTTTTGAAGACTTCGTAGAAATTTTATGGGTAGCAATAGTTAGGGCGGCTAATTCAATTGATTGTTGAAGATAGGCTTCGTCTATATTCCTTATCAAAGTTGAGGTTAAAGCTTCTAGCTTGTCAAAAGTATCCAAAACTTATTGATCTTAATCAGGATGTATACGAACCTTCTTTGATTCAATAAATTGAATAAAATTGGGGTCTATTATAGTATCATGAATTGAATTTTCAAATTTGGTACGAAACAAAGAAAGCTCAAATTATAAATCAAATTGAATATCCTCTAAACTTGATAAGTGTTTGGGAAGTGAATTTTCTTTAACTAACTGACTATTACTTCCTTGACGTTCTACCTTCTTTTGTTTTCTTAAAAGTCTGTCAGGATCATCAACTGTTATAGTAGGGCTTGGATCTAGATGTGCCCTAGTATAGTGTATTCTTTTGGAAGCCAAAATTTTATTTATTTTTATTTTTTAATGAAACTTTTTAAGAACCCAAAAATGACCTTAAGATGAAGAGATTAGATATTAAGATTTCCTTTAAGGTTTATTAGACTGAGGACTGTTCCCGAGTATGGTCACCACTATGTTATCACTCTAAAATTTCCCTAGGGTTGTTATCTTGTGTCAAAAGAAATATTAGAGGTAACCACAAACCTACTTTTGAGATCAAGATCTAGCCTTCCTAATGCTCAAAGAGGGTTCTCTCTTTATGATTTAACTTTCTTGAGTTAATTGATTTTAGGCTAGTTATTTAAGCTTGATTGGGTTTTGACTTTGATTTGGTGGTGGAATTACTAACTTAGATGGATAAAGGGATGTCCTTTACCATTTGGCTATGAGGTCAAGTGTCAAGAAAGCAGGACTGAATCAGGTTCTAAAGATAATGTTCAGAGGGCAAGGTAGCTAAGTAAATTCACATCTTTTAGGCTGCATGGTGAAGTGGTTTTCAATTGGGGTCAAGGAGAAGTTAAGAATTCCTCAAACCAGATAATGAGGGAAATGATAGAAGTCAATCGAAACTAGAGAGCAATGAAGGATTCCCTACTCTGGATAACGGAAGAAAACATAAAAATGAATAATTGTTTAGGACAAAGTGCACTTAAACAAATTCTGTAATAATATTCTAGTTATTTCATTCAATTTAGATAACATGCAAGTATGTGAAACACTTAAGAAGATAACAATTTGACAAACAGAAAATACTTCAGTAAAGTTGTTCAACACATGAATCCTGTAATGCAATCCCTTTATTACTCAGTCTAGTCCGTTGACATGAAAAATGATGCAATGAACCATTAGGTTTCAGATCAATACAACTATAGAAATGTTTGGTAATCCACACCTAATACTTCAAAAGAAAAAGTATTTATACAAAAAGTTATTACAAAATATCCTAAACTGATTTAGGAATTTTTCAAGGAAACAGAAATATCTCTTCATGCAAGAAGATAGAGACAGATATTTAACTGATGCAAGTTGTCCCTCTTTTATTGTTTCTTGTTGGCTCTTCTTTGATATTACGCTATTTTTTCTCTTTGGTTGTTTGTCTTCCATGTTGACTGTTCTTTTACTTTTCCTTTTGACTGATATTGTTTCATCTGATACTCTTTGACTTAGCTGATCTGCTACTTTTCTTTCACTGCTCTGTATCCACTATTTACCTTGCATTTTCACAGTAAATCATTTAATTTTTCCCAAGTCTCTGTATCTAGTAACTTGATATTTACCATTCTTCTCTAGACTTCATCATCTTTTGTGTATTTTGCAAAGGTGGTCTTGTTTACAAAAAGATGTTTTACCTCATGTTGGAGGTAAAAGAGGTTTTCAAAAGTCTAGTAAAGAACCTTTCCTGTAGGCATCCCTTTCATAGAGGAACTATTGGCTTGCTCCTTTGCCACTTCTCTGATTCTTTTATCATAGTCTTCATGTGGCATTAACTTTTCATTTGTTACCAATGGATTAGGCAGACCTTTCTACCTCAAAACATCAAATTTGACCATGAACCTGCCTACAGCTAGCTCCATGGTTTGGAATTTGTCCTCAAGCTGCATCATTATGTTCCTCTTGGTGATTACCTTCTTCACCTCTAGTATAGCATCAGTTATATCAGGTATGCCAAGCTCCTGCAATTCATATTTATTCTTTAAGGAATTGGATTATTCTTGAGGCTTCGTTTGGCATATTTCCAAGTTCAGCCTTAACCCTCTGAATTGCTTCACCAACCTCTTTGACTAAATCATTTTGTTCAAAGATACCTTGTATAGATGGAAAAATATCATTGACAGAGTCAATGATATTGGCCCACAACTGCTTTTTTGCTTAGGCAAGTGGCTCCTTCAATGTTAATTCCTTTTCTAAGTTCTTTATCCTCTCAGTCAACCTGTTTGACTTCTGTACTTCATTTTTATGCATGTTTTAAGCTAGTTTCTTCTCATCCTCTAGACTTTTTATATATTCTTTAAGTCTATTTATTTTAGTGGTCTGAATGGACATGTCCTTCATGGCTTCGACCAGTTTAGTTGCTTCATCACAAGGATGAACTGTTGTTGTTGTTGAATGTGTTGTTGATGTAGTTGTTGTTGCAGCTAGAAGTGTTGTAGCTAGTGGAGCTGTTGGGGCCAATGAAGCTGCCAAAGTTGAAGGAACTATTGTAGTAACTGTAGGAATAGTAGCGGCAGCGGTTGTCTCAAGGATGGCTTGTTTTAGTTGTATTAACTTGTCCAATTCCTTCTCCATTTCTTTTAATTGAGCATTTAGCTGGAGAATGAGGTCCATCATGTCATCTTTAGGGTTTGGCTTTCTAGGACCTCCTTGGTCTATGGATGTTTAGAAGAGGGTAACTTCAGTTGCTTCTTTAAAGCAGAAATATCCTTATTTTTCTTCTTTATTAATTTTTCTGTAACCTTGATATCATTTCGATTATATCCAATTTCAATTACCAAGTCTTCTAATGACTTCATTTTGTTATCTTTTGCTTATGATGATGCTTTCTCTAGCTTAAACTGTGACGTGATGTTGTCTAGAGAGTTTTGAAGCTTCTAAACACTCATGGCCTTGTTGGTCATTATTGAGTATATCATTTCACCTTCCTACTTATGGAATTCAATTTGATCAATAGGGTCAAAATCCCTGGCCAAAACTTCAAACTCTATCTTCCTGTAGGCTGCTATAATGTAGGTTGCAAAAAGGTCATTTTCATTTTACCAGTTTTAATGTCAAAGGTTGACATTAATCTATTTTGATTGCCAGATGCCTGTTTGAAGTACTGGGCATATGTTTCAACCTTCAATGCCTCATTCCTCAACTTGATTTCTTTATACTTCTCTTTTATATATTTCTCTTTATCCACTGGTTTACTCGACAAAGAGACTTCAATACTAAGTTGTTTTTTAATAATCTGAGTATTTGAGGTGGAAGGTTGATGAGTTTCCTCTGAAACTACTAGAGCTATATTCTTTTTAACCATTGTGTCAGTATCAATGATTTCGACTATCTTAGTGGTCTCCTCTTGCTCATTTACAGGATTAAGCTCGGGCTTCTTCCTGTACATGATTTTAAACCTGTCATCTATAGTATCCATTTCAGATCTAGAGCCTTCTTCCCTAGTTCGTTTTACATTTTTTTCTTGTATGGTTGGATTTTGTAGAATGGGACTAATAACCATTTTTTCCTATATGGTTTCAATCTGTACAAAGGAACTAGTATCTTTCTGCTTTTCCACATCTATCAGGGTATTTTCAAACCACTCTGACTGGTTGGCATATTTTTCAATGTCTGGCCTGGATTCATGCATAAAAAGGCTTAATTTGACTTTGAGCCTTAATTTGTGTATGAATCCATTAGGGTCATATTGCCACATGAAACTACTACTAAACTTCATTTTCTGTAAACTTTTGTCTGCTCCTTGTCCAGCTTCCCTATTATTACAAATAAAAGGGCCCAACTGGTTTTTTTTTTATCTTAAACTATGTTTTCTTCCTAGCTTGTAGAAAATTGACATCATATGATTTTATGATCTTCCTAAAATATTCTAATGCAAATATTCTCATGGGGAAATATCTAGGCAACTTGTAGGGAGTCGGCTGGCATCCATATACCTTGACTTTTGTGTGGTCCTGGTATAGATACCAGTCACTTGATCTATTGTTCTTAGATATTTGCAAAACTCTTTTCATCTCATCACTGATTCTAGGTTTATTGCCACTGGTTAGCATATTTACAACTAGATGGACAAAGGAATCAATGAACTCTTTGAAACTGAAAATAGTGGAATAATTTTGGATTAAGGGTGTCCCAAAGATTACTGATCTGGGATGGCCCTTAGCATCCAACTTCTAGATATTGACAGGAAACCTCTCTCAGTGAAAATATAAAAACATGTGGAACAACACTGAAGAGTATCTAAATACTCTTTCATTTCGCAACCTGATCAATTGATCATGGATTCTGTCTACCAAGAACAGGGCAAAATTGAAGACTGCTATTGGAGGCTTGCCTGGGCAAGAAATAGAAATGAAAGCAAGTACAGGTTCATCTACAAATTCATTGGTAGTATACCCAAGGATACAATACATCATGGTTATAATTTGTCTGGCCTTTTCAGAGAAAATGGTGGTAGAGTATGGAGGACTATCTGTAGGAATATGAGACTCCTCTAGGATGAAAGTGTTTTGGGGAATTTGGTGTCTAGAGATAAATACTAATTCCCTAGATAAGTATCCATATCTAGAACAACAGTTTAAAGCACTTTAACCTTTTTTTATAAACAGTAGATAAGACAAAGAGAATGAGAGGACCTACTTGTACTTTCACTTTCTTCTTGTCTCCTTTGTATCTATCTTGTTGCTCCTGCCCATACTTAACACGCTTGAGAAGTACCTGTAAACATCAATAGAAGAAAAAGAACCAATCAAAGAAAAATATCTATTGATTACAAGTAAATGGAATCAGATACATTCGCACATATAAGGATCACATATCAAGATAAGCATATGGAAAAAGGTGTAAATACTTTATGGAATAGAAGGAAGAGTTACAACCATGAAGCCTAATTCCAAGTCACTCCTCTAGCTTTGGTTCCATCCACATCACATCATAAGCATTACAATCCGGTAGCATAACAACACTTACAATAGTCTCAATTCTCAAACTAACATTATCTCCTTACAATTCATCAAAGTCCTGCCCCTAATCACTTAGATGAGTGGTCAATTTATAGGAAGATGGAGGAGGTTATGTCATAAATGGGGGTATTGAACGACCTTCCATTCTTAGAATTATTTCCATGGAGGAAGGGATGAGAGGATAGGATGCATCTTAACTCATTCGTCATCGATTTTCGAGCTCATAAGAGTTGATAAGTGAGGGAAACTTCTAGAAGAATCCAAGAGATAAGAATATTCCCCAAACCGTATGTGAATTTCGCTCAATCTCACCCAACGTAGGTCAAAGAGGGCCTAAGTTCTCTGCAGAGCACCCTGGCATGGACTTAACTACTCTGCAGCGCAGCCTTACATGGGCCTACCTCTGCTAGTCCCTTTAGAGATCATTTCAGGATGTCTTCAAGTCATGAAAATGTCTGGGAAGGAGGCATTCAAAAGGTTGACTTGTTTAGGGCATGTAGCAACTAAAATTAGGGTTTGATGAGCCCTAAAACACTGATATGGATGATGGGAGTGATATGCCCAAATGGAACTGTAACAGCTGCCCCCTAAAGCATGAAGTCAAAAAATGTAAATTTTAAATGAAATGTGTTACGATGTGATGAGGAGGTTTCGAAGTGGAAGGTGAGTTGCATCAATTACAATACATATATCATGGTATTTTGATTTTTTGATGAATCTTCCAGGGAAGGCATACCCATGCTCAGCATATAAACTTTCATTACATGTACATAAACAACCATCTACAGATATGGACCCATGAATGGATGACCATCAGTGTAAGGCCATTGTGCATACGATTTAGTACTCCTGAAATCGCAGCCTAGATGGATGAAACTAGATCTGGGATCTTCTATCTGATTCAATTTTTCATTCAAATACGATTCTAACCATGTGAATGTGTGATTTGTAGTCGAACATGGGAAGACATTGTCTGATTACCAACCAATGATGTAAACTATTAACAGACACGAGAGAAATCACTGATAATGATACTGATCCTCAAGGTACTGCAATACATTCTGAATGGTGTGAATGGATGTTTTGATGTTGAACACAATAAAAATTATTTCGGTCAAATGCCAGTGATGTCAACCTATTGTTGGAAGCAATAAAGTTGCCATTGATGTATGCAGGCCTCAAGGTACTGAAAGGGTGTTTCTAAGTCAACTTCTTCGATAATGAGCTGATGTCGACAAGAAGCGACTCGTTGTAGGAGGGCCTTAATATATCCCACATCAATGACAAAAAATGAGTGTAATGATTTTGGAGATGGAATTTGACTAATGACACAAGGTTCCAGAATGGTGGTCATGAAAATGAAGGTTTATGGTATTGCAAAGGATGAATTTTAACTAGATGACTTCTCTTGAACATGTCAGGGACACTGAAATGAATTGATAGCATTGACCCAAAACAAAGTGAAGGATGGTATGATAGACCAATGGTATGATAACCATCAAGCTGATAACCCAACCCGAGTAGTCACAGTGATGAAGTGAAAGTGTCATGTTCAAGAGCGACTTGCTACCATAAAGTGGTTTACCCCTTTTTCCATTTTCCCCAATCATTCTGACTAGTACCTCTTTATTTTTTATCAAGCTTGAGGAGGATAACATATTCTTGTTGTATAATTCCACCCTATGGGTGAATCCATTGCTATGTGATGCTTTAACAAATCTAGCGAAGGTGAAACTTGGTCTTCTCATGATTGAAAAGTTCATCACTATTTGATGTTTTAACAAGTTTAATAACAAAGATAACTCAGTACTTTTCATGTTTAGAGAGTTTGAAAAGGGATGAAAAGAAAACTCCACAAATTATTTTTTGTAGATTTGTCTCAGAAGCCCGAAAAAGCATAAAACAATATGAGAGAGAACCTATTAACCATGTTCGGTCAACGTATTCCTTGTTCATAAATAATCTATCTTAACCCGAAAAAGGTTTAAAATTATACTAAGTAAATGTCATTTCCAATCCGTTAACAAGCTGAAAAGCACAAGCGCTTGACAATCTTTTCATATTTTGAGAGTTTGAAATAAGCTTAAAGAGGACTCCACTTTGAGGAACGAGTGGTGTCTAGGATAGAAACTGGTTCTGGATGTTGGAACTTCTCAAAACATGTTGATTTATGTGAAGAGGTTGGCTAATAAGACCACTCATTGCAACTGTTCCTCAAAAAGGTAAAACAACCAAGTGAAAGTGTATGATCGACCAAGTAGATAGTGACAACGGAAGGAGAAAAACCAAGGCTCATCTGACAGAAGAGGCTGATAGAATGGAAATCACGAGGGTTAAAATGGATATTGGTTCATTTTCACACAAGTTTGAACCATAAAAGCTATTCTTGGATTCTGTTTCATGTTTACACAAGCTTGAAATGAAAAACTATCCTTGGATTTAGTTTCATGTTTACACAAGCTCGAAACAAAAAACTGTGCTTGAAATTGGTTTACATCCCCCCAACATGATGACTCGAAACTAGGTGCATGCCCCCCAAGCTTCGTTGCATTCACCTAAGTAGACTACTCGTGGCTATTAGGTGGATGGAATGAAGGTTCATTTACGAGATCAGGTCAAAAACTCGAGTCAGATTTTACGAGATCTAATCAAAGACTCAAATTGGAACTTTGCTTCAGGGGACCTTGTTTCATTTTTCAATGATCTTGACACAAGACAAGGAACTTTGTTCAGATTCCTTGTTTCATTTTTTAACGAGCTTGACACAAGACAAGGAACTATTCTCTGGGACTTATTGCATTTTTTAATGAGGTTGACACAGTAAAATAATTATCCTCATATTCCTTGTTTCATTTTTTAATGAGGTTGACATATTAAAAGAACTATCCTCATATTCCTTGTTTCATTTTTTAACAAGCTTGACACAAGACAAGGAACTATGCTCATACCCTTTATTTCATTTTCTAACAAGGTTAGCATAAGACCAGGAACTATCCTCATGTTCCTTGTTTCATTTTTTAACGAGCTTGACACAAGACAAGGAACTATGCTCATACCCTTCATTTTATTTTTTAACGAGGTTGACACAAGACCAGGAACTATCCTCATCTTCCTTGTTTCATTTTTTAACGAGCTTGACACAAGATAAGGAACTATGCTCATGGTACCTGTTTCATTTTTTAATGAGGTTGACATAGTAAAAGAACTATCCTCATCGGAGTTGTCCTCGATCACGACTCATAAGAGTTCATGAATTCTAAGAAGTTCTCATTAGACAGTATAACAATGCTCTAGAAGGGATCCGTAGTAAGGAATCTATTAGAGAGATCTTATTCCAATGCCCCAAATACTTAATGTACAACATCACTGAATTGATCGTCAGTTGATGTAGGCATGGAATGGGTTGCCACATAATTAACCCGTGGTGGGGATGATAGCATTGGTACAAAAGGACCATTTAGGGAATATGGTTTAATAGAAGCCATATTTGGACCGGGAAATGAAAGCTGGTCAACGGTGATAATTCTTCCTTCATGATGGAAAAAAAACACTCAAAAGAGTGTTGAAAAAATAGCTCTCATTTCATAAACATAGTCACGCCCAAGAAGTAAATTGTAATCTAAAGGGCTTGAGAGTACCATCACATTCAGATAGATGATTTTTCCTCCCAAAGTAATAGGCAACTATGGAAGGTTCCCTAATGGTTGATTGGTTCCTCTGTTAAAAGCCAATAGATTCTGGGTAACATGCACAAGTGGCGATGAACCAAGCGCTTTCCAAGAAGTGGAGGAAAGGATACTCAAAGATGCACCCTCATCTATAATAGTTCTAGATACAATCATATTACAAACCTATACTATGATCTGGAAAGGCACATAAGAAGGAAGATGGAATTCTACTAGTCAATTCCAATCAAAGGAAGTGACTAGACTACTTGGAGGGGTTACCATAAGAACGGGAGAATTATCCCCTTGAGTTACGAGAATGGGAGGATTTTCCTCCTCTCTTGATGGAATAGGAGGGTTGCCTCCAAGCTCATTGGAATCTGAAGAAACAAAAAGAACCTGAGTGGTATCATACTCACTCTCTACGAGAAAGGTACGATTAACTGAAGGTGAAATTTTCTTTCAATCAAAGAGCAAAGAGCACAATCTAATGCAATTTCCCTAAACTATTGCTATGAGCACACACAAAATTTTTCAATGCACAATGCAAGTTTTTTCTTTTCAATTCCATTAGTGTTATGATGAACAAAAAGGAAACTAATGCACATACAATCAATCAATCTTTTGCAAGAATGAAAATTTTACGATAGTTCCATTTTGAAAGAAATGAAGACTTTTATGACACTTTCTTTTGAACAAAGATTAATCGACTATAAGTTAACTTTGACAATGAATTGATGGTGATAAAGAAATCATTTAAGAAACACTAAACAATCAAGGCCAAATTAGGGCTAGGAAAGGAAATACAATGTTGATTTCAGAGACATAACATTCATTGATCATTCAACAAGCAAAATAAGAAGGAAATTTGGTGAAAAAACCCATCCAGAGGTGGAAATTTGACCTAAGGTGGACCAGTGTAGGTTTAAATGGGAGCCAATGCACTGAAATGCACTATGTCTAACCCAAGGGTACACTAATTAGCACAGGTCTTAATGGGAGATAGTGCATTGATCAACACACTGTACCCTGACCAAGGGTGCACTGATTCCAACACATTCCTAAAGTAGGCATTATAGTGCAAATTTTGACAAAAAATGTTCAAAAGGGCTAAAATAAGATCAATGGAGGCAAGTAAAGTCTACTAGGGTGTCCTAGGATGTGGATAAACTACTCGGAATGATGATCCTTCCCTAGTATGGTCGCCAATTTGTTTTGGAGAAATTGTTATCTACGGATAAATACTAATTCCCTAGATAAGTAGCCATATCTAGAACAATAGTTTAAAGCACTTTAACCTTTTTCTATAAACAATAGGTAATACAAAGAGAATGAGAGGACCTACTTGTACTTTTGCTTTCCTCTTATCTCCTTTGTATCTGTCCTATCACTCCTTCCTGTACTTAACATGCTTGAGAAGTACTTGTAAACATCAACAGAAGACAAATAACCAATCGCAGCAAAAGATCTATTGATTACAAGTAAATGGAATTAGATACATTCACACATATAAGCATCACATATCAATAGAAGGAAGAATTATAACCATGAAGCCTGATTCAAAGTCACTACTCCAGCTTTGGTTCCATCCACATCACATCATAAGCATGACAATCCAATAGGATAAGGACACTTATAATAGTCTCAATTCTCAAACTAACATTATCTCCTTACAATTCATCAAAGTCCATCCCCTAATCACTTAGATGAGTGGTCAATTTATAGGATGATGGAGGAGGCTATGTCATAAATGGGGGTATTGAATTGCCTTCCATTCTTAGAATTAGTTCCATGGAGGAAGGGATCAGAGGATAGGATACATCTTAACTCATTCCTCATCGATTTTCGAGCTCATAAGAATTGATAAGTAAGGGAAAATTCTAGAAGACTCCAAGAGATAAGAATATTCCCCAAACCTATATGAATTTCACTCAATTTCACCCAGCGTAGGTTAAAGAGGGCCTAAGTGCTTTGTAGAGCACCCTGGCATGGACTTAACTGCTTTGTAGCACACCGTTACATGGGCCTACCTATGGTGGTCCCTTTAGATATTACTTTAGGATGTCTTCAAGTCGTGAAACTGTTTGGGAAGGAGGCATTCAAAAGTTTGACTTGTTTAGGGCATGTAGCAACTAAAATTAGGGTTTGATGAGCCCTAAAACAGTGATCTAGATTATGGGAGTGATATGCCCAAATGGATTTGTAATAGAAAGTTTGAAAGATTTGAGCCCTCTTGGGAAGGTCTAGCTTTATGTAAAGTTCAGGTAAGGCTTCAATGGAAAATGGGGTCTCGTTTGGGCTTGGCTGGATCTGCAATAGTTCATTTATGGACTCAACAGTGATTGTAAATACAATTTGTTGGTTAAGAGAGACTATGGATCTTTGACTCGGGATATAGCAAGCTTGGAAAAAGTGGATGATTTATGGGAACAAGTATACCTGTGGGAACAAGTATTTGGGAAAATTTGATTCCCATAGATGAATGTCATCATTCTGGTTTAGGAATTTATCTTTACTCCAACAGTGGAGCTTTAATAGGTGGCTAGAGGTACATGTGTCTTTAATTTGGAAATCTCTGTCTGCCAATGGGATATGGTCAATGTTCAGGTGAGGGGTTTGCAGGGGTTTTTCACTCAGAATGATTTGGGAAGCCATAATTTGTTTTATTCTATTGAATTATTCTTTTTGTGGCTTAGGAGTAAGTTTAGGGGTTCTAAAATAGTAGGAAGGGTGAATATAATCTACAGAAAAAGGGCCTTTGGATGCACAGTGGGTTTATTCTAGTTTGGCAAGGTATTTTAATTAATTTAATCAATTAACCTTTCATTAATTACTGTGCAGAGCTTTAAAAAAAGGGTCATTCTGGTTCTTTCAAAAATACCTAGAAAATGGAGATTTGGTGTGTAATCAGGGTCATATGGTAGCAGCAAAGGTTTCTGAAACTTGAATTGTCTGTGTGCTGCTCAATTTGGAATCTGTAGGGTCTTTAGGTTGTAAATGGGTTGAAAATGGTTGAATAGGGTTTCTGGGCATTGGAATTGGTTGATAGAGGTGTTTGGAACGAAAAATTAGTGAAAATAGTGAAATGGGGGTTTTTTCGACTTTTAACTAAGAACGATTAAATTTTGGCATGGGATTAACGAATGAACAATGAGTGGTTTGCTTTTATGTGGGGAGGCTGTTTATGCCATATTGAACCACTTTTGGGTGGAGGGTGGTATTTTTTGAGAGCACGCGATACAACTTGGTGCTGCCATGTACCGAAACAGTGATCGGCCAAAACCACGAATCGTGCATGCTTTTGGGACTTTATGTGTCGAGCAATGGGAGCGTGCGATATGGATATGGGCTGTCAGATCTAGAGGTGGGAGGTCGGAGGGCTATCACATGGTGGAGTTGTGAGGGTGGAGTTGGGGAGTGGGGTTAGGTTTGATTACAATGAAATGTAATTAATTAGAAAGTAATTAGGGGTTTTTGATATATGCCATAGGTTAATAGGGTATCAGGGAATTATAAAAATAGGGGGTTGAATATATATAGTGGGGCTATGGGTTAGAAAAATAACATATGGGTTAAGTTTAAAGGGTATCGGGGAGGGTTTTTCATGGGGCTCGACATATTTAACCTTTCAAACTTAGGATAATGGGGTTTTAGTGGGATTTTAAGGGGAAAATGGAAATTAATAAAGGGGGGGTATTATTTGTGACGGGAATGGTTTTTACCCTAGGGAAAGGGATTTGGGAAGGGGAAATGGAATGAAATAAGGGGGAAAGTGGAATGAAGGAGAGGGAATATTTTTACAACAGAAAATACCTCTTTTGAAAATGAAAATTAATGGAGGGGAAAATGAAGGGAAATTAATAAAGGGGTTTAGTGAAATGAGGGGAAATTAGTGAATAAGCTTTAATGAATTAACCTTTGCCTTTAAGAATTCCTCCTACACATGAAATATAGGATCAAGTATGATGAAAGTGCATTTGAGCTAGCAACCTTGTGCGTTTTGAGAACTTTTTTCTACCTACTCTCTATTTACCCTAGCATTTTCTCTTCATTCATTGGGTGCATTTGAGCTTGCGGACCCTTCATTTCTTTTTCTTTGATAAACAAACTATCTAATTCTAACCTTATAACTTCCAATGGCCTAGAACTAATGAGCTCATTATTATTCTCTACCTAACTACTGATCTGCCAATATTAAATAGTTTCGCTAGATCTTTATTCTCTATCTATTAACATGAAATTTAAAGCATGAATGAATGAAGCTTAAACTACTTTGAACATCATGTATTTTTGGAATTTTTTACAAGTTGCACACAATATTATTTTGCAAAGTAAAGTAAAAAAGGAGTGGCATTTGAATTTGCACACTTTCAAAATCTATTTTTATATCTTTTTGTGGGATTCATATCTTATACTTTTTTTTTATCATTTTCTTTCTTTTAGTCCTTTGATTATTCTTTTAGGGCATACCCTCTTTAAATTTTTTTATTTTTAATATGGGAAAACATTTTGCAGAAAGAAAAATTATGTACAACATTACAAGACTAACCATAGCCAATTCAAAATTATGAACCCTATTATTATAGGACCCTAACAAGAAGTATAGACAAAATGGCATCCATTATACAGAACAGAGATTATGACCAGTAGATGAATTTCCATCACTCATTGATCAAGATCATTATCCTTCGTCACCTTGATCAGTTGCATATTTCATGGGACAATTTCATTGCCAATGACATTTTCACTGCTCCACAAGCTCCAAGTGCTGAAGGTATGCCTTCTTTATCTCATCCCACTGATCTTCATGCTGAAGCCATACCTCCTCCACCTCAGCCCACTACTTATATTCCTCCATCTAATCAACCACCCTCAGTATCACTGCCATCATCACCATTACATGATCATGCCTAGCATAGTTGAGGTCATCAGGCCTAAGAGCACAGATGTGAGCACATTAGCACATACTTATTGGAGAGGCCACAGGAAGGTGTTTTCCCCACAAATTATGGGAGGGGCTTTGCCTTCTTCAACAATAAAGAAGGTACAAAAAGGTAAAGGAAATATGACATAGGTAGAGATCCAGCAGCAGCAGGAGGACCCCCATGATATAGAATAGGATTTTGACTTGGTTGACGTAGAATTTTTTAGAATTTTTCTACAAATCAGCTAGCTTTGATACCATGTAGAGCATTTTCTACAGATCAGCTAGCTCTGATACCATGTAGAAATTTCCCACCTGTAGATCACTTGGTAATGCAATGTACTAAAGCAAAACACTTGATCTACTTCTACAACCAATTTATCGGAAGCTTAATCAACCATGAGCAACATCAAGCATGAACACATATAACTGATAAGAAGGAATCAATCACGCATAACACAAAAGAATTTACCTGAGGAAAGCACCTGCCTAAAACCCCATCTCTGTATTATCATACAGGTGGAAATATAGTCTGGATTACACAAATCCTTAGCTTCGAAGCTATCCAGCTCTCAGTACAATCCCTCTGCTGCTCATAGACAGTCAAAGGCTTCTCACAAACCTTCTCCTCTTCCCTCCAAGCCTCCTATTTCCTTGTGCAGTTTCCTTCGGGTCCATTGATGTCACATGTGTGAATTGGCCTCTTCACACACTCACTAATCTCTGATCTAATGGCACAAACCTGAAATAGATAAATCCTCATCATGGATGAGCTTACTTTATAGGAAAAATATTCATCGAACTGATAGTACATTGTCCCTTATCTGATCTCAACTATGTATTTGTCTGAACTGCCATGGATCAATTATCCATGAGAGAATGCTCAGTTAAAATAACAATTGTCACATGCATGAAAGCATCAACAAACTGTATCTCATTAATTTAACAACTTGTTAAATTAATCTAACTGAACTTGACTAAGTTAAACTAAGTCAACTGATCCTCTCAATATAGAACTCATCCTTAATTCCTCAATCAGTGGAGCAATTCAAGGACACATTCCCTAATCAGTGGAGAAATTATTGCATGTTCTCACAAAGACTTCAAGTTTGATTTTCCTTAAATAATTAACTCATGGAGAATTAATTAATTAATATTTGGATTGCTGGTAAGACCAAATTTGAATTTTACTTCCTATTTTAGACTATGATCTATCTAAAAATAGGAATCCAACTTGAACTGTTAAAAATAGAACTTCTATTTTTATCACTTCCATTTTTCATTCCCTATTGCCCAATCCAGCACTAATGCTCAAACTGCTATTTTTAGCACTTCTATTTTTAGCAATTTCTTGTTGCCAATTTTCAACAGTTGACCTAGGTGAACATGATGATAGTGAGAACACAAGCATTTTCATCAAAGAAAAATATGCCCTCATCAAAGAGCTCCAGATCAACCTGCAGAGGGTAAAAGACATCGTCTCATATTATGAGCAAGAAAATAAGCAGCTTGAGGCCAAACATGAGGTCATGGAGATTAAGCTCATAAAGGCAGAGAACGAAGCAATGAAATTCAATGCATTGCTAGAAGAGGCCTACAACAGGTATGGTGAGCCTAAAGAAGAGCAAGAAACTAGAAAAATACCTAGAACTAGAGGGCTGAAAAGAGCTCTAGAAATAGAGAAGAAAAAGGAAGTTGAGCTTGCTAATAAGCTCACAATGAATGAGCAATTTGCCGTCTTGGTCAATGAAAACCGGGAGAATTGGCTTGATAAGGTCAATCAACATCTAGAGAAGCTCATAAACAAAGCTAAATAGGAAAATGAAATTCAGAAGAAGATGGAAAAACACTATGCCAATAGAGAAAGGATTGCTAGGGCAAAACTCAATGCTCGAAAGGAAAAAATTGAAGCCCTAACCAATCAAAAGGAGGAAGATAAACTTGACATCCTTTGCTGAGGAATCACTCATGGCCTAATACACATCATTAGCATTCTTCAAGCTAAATTTTGAAGAATTTTGAGCAATTTTGGAGTTTTGTGCATTTTTTCCAATTTGTGCATGAGTCACACTGCCAAAAGCAGAGCGTCGCTTTTCCTAGGGACGTCAAAATGCAAAATGGCCAACACCATTGGATTCAAAAGGCCAACTAAAGTCAGGAAAACAACTTGGCTATTTTTTTTTTGGGTCAGTTGGGTAGTCCAAAGGTTAAAAAAACACCCAAAAAATTATGTTTCTGCGTTGTTTTGGAGGCTGGCGCTACGCTTTTGACCAGTCTTGGGAGTGTAGGTTTTAACCCCATACAGAAATTACCTGCATACGAATTCTAAATCATAGGAAAAATAAAAATGCGAGAGCATAACACATAAAACACATATACACATAGATTTCCCACTGGATCTCAAAACCGAGACTACCAGCTTGATTTTTCATTATATTCCTTTCAATGTTACAATACATATTTATACATGCCGAAGCATCCAATACCATGGACCGAAAACCATCGCATCGAAAACCATGGACTGAAAACCATAGGTAGGTTCGCCCAACCTAATATAGGTCCAAAAAAAAAATTCTCGGGGCGCTGCCCCGAACCCCGTAGAGGGGGGCTACCCGCCCCCCTCAAACCCCCC
>APFE031246995.1:27626-46869 GCA_000404065.3 Pinus taeda | reverse complement strand
CTTCACTACGTAGGTTAGTCGTGGAAAGAATATAACACAACCCAACAGGGAGAATCCACTTTTGGAGGGTTGAAACTTGACCATTTTGGAAACTAAGAGTAGATCTGGGAACTATACAAGACAAGATTTCCAATGAGCTATGTTGTGCTAAATTTGGACATCACAAACCCCCTCAAAAGTGGAGCTAACGTTAGCATTGCGCTTACAACAATGGCATTGTGCTTTTGACATAATTTTTTTGAGTTTCATCATTTTGTGAATTTTCTCAATTTTGATAGTTTCAACTTGAAAAATCACGTTTTTACTAATGTAATTGATGGATGTAAATGTTTGACAAATCACATTTTTATTGTTACCTAGGGTAAATACGTTAGGTGAAAACTATTTTTGTGATGTAATGAATCAGTGTCCAAAAAGTGAGGGATGAGTCACTTTGACCACCCTACACTCTAGCTATCAGTTTAGTTTTTGGTGGAACTACTCCTCCTCTCATGGATTCGACCCCTGAGGCTGGGAGGAGTTTGTTTGAGGTCTATATCATGTGATTTTTCAGTCATTCTACAAGTTGGACTTCATTTGATGTTGTACTAGTGTTTCAGACTTCGGCATGGAATATATTGGATGAGTTGTAGCTATTTTGGTGGGATTCCTATGGCATGGTATTTTGATATTGTTTCTTCTTCAATTAAATGTGTTTGAATGTTTTATATATTCCATGATCTAATTCACTTCTAGATATGTTTGATTTTCAAGTTGTGATAAGTAGAATTCATCTTCTATGCTCTGTTTTGGGAAAATCATCATAATGTGTTTCATTTTTTCAATTTAAAAAGTATTCATGATTTCCATGCTATTTTTAGCACCTCATCAATATAAACCATTTCATAAATATACTACAAAGTGTTAAAGTACTTTCCTACCTTTCCTCATCAGATATCTGCAATTCTGATTTTCTTTTGCCCGGACCTAGTTCACCCTCTGACCTAATTCATTCATCTAGTGACTATCCCAATCAAATCAAATCAAAACCTTGAGCTACTATATATAGCCCAAAACCCTAATCCATCCAACCCTTTTGTGTTTTGACGCTTTGGAGAGAGCCCTCTCTGGCTTGGTAGGGATAGCTTCCAAGTCAAAAGATTGGTCTGTAGTTACCTTAGCTAGATTCTTCCTCAGCCTTGGAGATCTGGAGGAGTGATAACACTTTTCTTGAAAGTGAAATATTTATAAAAGTACAAAAACGACATGGATATGCCATGATTCCCAAATCAAAATATCTTCATTATTGACTCACTGTTTCTCTTGAGTTGGACCGAGGCCCCATTGTTCGCACCCGTGGTGGATTGATGAATTGGTCACATTTATACCATAATGTTGGGTCTGTTGTAGGGGTGTGAATGAGAGTGTTATAGTCCATCCTCAATTTTGTGATCTCAGTAAAATTAGTTTTACCAATAAATAGGGTTCTCACTAGCCATAATAGATGAAAATCCCTTTCCAAATAATTGACGATAGTTCTACCCTAGAGAGTGAAATTATTTTCATGTGAATAATCCACCTTTATTTTGGCCTCAATCTATAGTTTCTCATACTACCCCAATGGAAGCATGTTTCCTTGAAAGTCCCAATAACTAGGCAATCATGCTTTAGATGTTTGATCAAAATTGGAATTAAATGTTACTACCAACTTTGTAAAAAAATTCACACATTCCTCATCCCTATCCTTTGCTTCTTATCTTTGAATAATTTTATAAACCTCAATAATTACCCATATCCTACAGATGATATCCATTTCTCTTAGATCATCAGTTGATTTTTAATTTAGTTACCTCATGAATTTTTCTGCAATCCTGACATTTTGAGTATCCTCATTCTTCGATGATAGGATGGGAAATTTGGTGCTTTTTGGTTGCAACTGTTTTCTCTACAACTAATTTCATATGCTCCCATATGTTTTTCACCTAAAAAATTATATCATCCCATATTATTTGTCTAGCTTCAATGAGTGACACGTTATCTTTCAATTTATTCTTCAACTCTTTGATTTTGTTTGTAGCTTGCATTCTATTATTGTCCTGATCCACATTTCTCCCTGGTTGTCTCTAGTTGTTTCTCCTTGTCTAAGAGTAGGTACTTGGTATTTTCTAGGTCAATTTGTATTTTATTGAGCTCACTCTCTAATAGTTACAAATCAACAAGAGCTTTGGTCAACTGTTCTATAGGGTTTTGTCGGTTGTCTGGTATAATAACAATACAAATATGATAATCAATTGTTTGTTGAAGCTCTACAACTTTTTGTATGAGGGACACAACCTCATCATTTCTCTGTATTAACTCTTTGTCCATAATTTCCTTCTCCATCTCTACCTGGGCCAACTCCTTTGTTTGCACATATTCTATTGTTGGCATCTTAAATTGTTGCTTCAATGATTGAATTTCATGTTGTGAGCCCTGTATAATGGCATCTACAATAGCTTTGTCATTTGGGTCTACCCCATGTTTCACAATAAACTCCTTGAAGCCCTCATTCTTCAAATAAAGGTCTCTTGAACTAGCCTTCTCCTTTTTTATCTTAGTGGCAACCTTCTCCAATAATTTCTTAGCCTTGCTAATAGTCAAGGCTCTCCTGCTCAATTCACTATAGATCATCTCCCTTTCTTTCTTGTGAAAGTTAATTTTATCTTGCAATGGAAAGATAGCCATGTATAATGAAAAATCCATTATCCTAAATTGTGGTCTAGATAGAATGGACTACACTAAAGGATGATATAGTGAAAATTTCATTTGGTTTTTTCCAAGTCCATGGAAGCCAAAATCCTGGTTTGGTATGGGACGGAATGATATGCTATTTATGATAGCATCTCATCTCTGATCTTCTTATTAATATCCTCTTTCATCTTCCCTTTCTCCCATTTAGGACATGCTGCTAATGTACTCCCTAATGAGCCAATAATTGCTACATCACTTTAAATGGAGGTGGAATCCTATTTAGTATCCTCTAAAATCACCTAGAAACCTGGCTAGTCTAGGTTTCCCTTAGTCAATTTAACCTCAATATCTTCATCATTGTGTTCCTACAGTTTGGCCTTCTTGGTTGATGGTCCATCCTTCATCATTGTGTCTCCAGCCTCATCAATACTCCTTTTTTGGGCTTTCTGTTTTGTGACCAATGTCTCGACATCCATTTATGAATTGATAGGCGAGGAGTCTAAATTATCTTTCCATTATAACTCAGGTCTAGATTCATGTTCTTAAGCAGAAGGATTGATTTCTATTCTCCTCTTAGAAATAATACCACGGGGACCATAGTTTCAAACCTCCCCTATCTAAAGATTAAACTTCTTTAACATATCTTCTACCTATTTGAAATCTTGTCTAGCATTTATAATGAAAGGGCCCACGATTTTTGCAAGCTTAAACATATAACCTTTCCTAGAAAGGAAAAAGTGGATTCGATTAGCATTTAAACACTTCTTGGTAAACTATAGGGTGAAGATCCTCATAACCATAAACACAGGTAATTGATATGGGGGTAGTTCAAATCCATAAACCCTGATTTCAGTATAATCTTAAAATAGGAACCAGTCAACTACCCTGGAATACTTGCTAAGTTGAAGGAGTTCTCTCTATTGAGGAAGGGCTTTAAAGGGAGAGACATTATTGATGATTTTATAAGCAATAGCTATTAAGGTATAGGTGAATTGGTAAAACCCCTCATTGTTAGACTTCTTCTTCAAAGCATTGTTCCAGACCACTATTGATTTTATCTACTTATTAGAGACTATGATACTCAAGCCTAGGTAGCAAACTCCTCTACCTGTGTATAAATGAATAGACAGACCAATATGAATTAATATCTGAGGTAAGAGGCAAGGTAAAAATGGTTGAAATCGAACTTGATAGCTTCAACAAGAAATGAAGGAATGTGAAGAACAATGTTAGGATTCACCATTTAATGTAAACATCATAAAACCGCTTTGGTGACATTTGTTGTTTCATCCTCACCTAGAAGTAGCAGAATTATGGCCAAGATGGGCTACACAATCTCTAAAATAAGGAAATATGGAATGTTACTAAATTTGAGGGAAATTGAGAATTAGGAGCTAAAAGTTGCTAGCACAGGGCCTAATTGTCTCTAACAGAGAGTCCCCTATAATTGAAAATGATGGTGGCATCTATATATTTTTCTATATTTGGGGATTTTGGGTTAAAACATGCATTTTGGATCAATTTTCATGTGACTTCCATAATTTTCTCTTTGATCGATGAAATGAAGTAGTTTTTCTCTTTGATATATGTGACCATGAGCTAAGACATGATATCAGGTAATGGGTCAATATTTGGGGTGATAAGGTAGTACAATCTCGACTCAATGACTCAAAAGGGGCGTTCTTTGCTCAGGTAGCTACCATATAAGTCAAAATGGAGGTTGGCTAGGTGTAGAAGGAAAAAGGGCTTAGGAATTTCTTCCTCGATGTCCGTAAGTGGTTTTCTATGGCCCGAGGATTTTCATTCTTAGGTTTTGGTTGTCTTAGCTACGGATTTTTTCATTTTAATTATGATAGTGACATTGTAAGTACACGGGATGATGTATTACTAGTGATTGGAAGAAGTTAGATGTTGTAGGCACAAGACAAGTCCGTACTAGTCTTCCATTGGGCGAACAAAATTTGTGAATAAGAGAAATAGTAGAGAATGGGAAAATTTCAATCAAAAGAGTCGATTTAAGGAGGGGTGTATGTAGAAAAATAAGGGAGCGATGTGGAGATGAAATGTGGCATGGTCTGATTGGTTGTGATGCAGGGGATGTAAAAATTATCCGATATTGCACTCGCTCACCACACTCGCTTGATGGATGGTCCTGACTGTTGATGCAGTTGTTGCACTGGCATGACTTTGAGAATATTGTTAAGTCATCTAGTTATATGACCATAAATTTATCCTTTTCCCTAATAAAATCTATATCCTTTATCCTCTGAAAGGTGGAACCATCATTCATGAGGCCAAAAGGCATTCTAGCATACATGAATGTTCCCCAAGGTGTGGTGAAGGCATTCTTTCTTCGATCATCAGGATGCACAACAATCTAGTTATATCCAAAGAACCTATAAATCATAGAAAACCTTGATGAAACTACTAATTTTAGTAAAATATAATTCATCCTGGGAAAATTATATTTGTGTTTTAGAGAAGCCTTGTTCAATTTTCTGAAGTCCACACACAATTTGATTTCTCCATTTTTCTTCATGATGGGGACTAGATTAGCCACCCAATATGAGTATATTAAAGGCATGAACATCTTAACTTGGATCATTTTCTTCACATCTTTCTTTATCAGGGGGAGAGGAAGGGGATTAATTTTCCTGAGCTTCTGTTTATGAGGTTTGATTCCTGATTTCAAAGGAATTTTATGTTTATTTTTTTAAATCATCATCGGACCAGAAAAAATATTAACATACTCTTTTAACAAGTCAAGATACCTATATTTGTATCCTTCTAAGATCCCCTTGGCTAATTTCATTAATTTAGGTTGTTGTTTGGTACCAATATTATAGTCTTTTGTATCCTCATCATGCTCCTTATTGACTGGTTGGATTTCTACATCATTAGCATCAAATAATATTTCCAATGGAATCAATCCCTTTTTCTTTATGTTTCCCTTCAACTGTAAAATTTTCTTCCCAGCCATATACTCTTCCCAAGGCACATGTTGCTCGACCCCTTCAATTTCATCCATATATTCACTTTCCTAGTGAATTACAGAGTTGGAAAACTCTCCAATCACCTCCATAAACCGTTTAATTTGATCTTCATCCTCAAACACCTGCCAATATTTTACATTGTCTGGTACTCAAGATGTTTGCATAATATCAAATTCATATATGAGCAGGGTATTTTATGGTGGCTTAAAAGTTCTAATTATTGTTGCTAATGAATCATTCATTCTATTTTTTCTCTAGGCATAGACTAAATGTTAAATACCAAAAATAAATTCTCAAACAAATCCCGCACCTCATTCCTACAACACTTCAACTTTTGGTTTGGCATTGATTCCTAATTTGATTTGTAACTAGTTCAAAATCTCTAGTAAATGTTAAACATTCAATTTTTAGATTTCTGGCAGCATGCAAGCCCAACATTAATGCTTCACATTCAAAAATATTATTTGTAGCATCAAATTTGAGTTTATATGAGAGAGGGATGAAGTTTCCTCTAGTGTATATCAGTAACGCACCTACTCCATTTCCCTCCTTAGAGTAGGCCCCATCAAAATACAATTCCCAAACACAACCAAGTTTCATTCCCTTCTTATTCACTAGTGTGTGAATTTCTACTTCAGTATCATCCATAATTTGATCATCAACTTCCAAGAGAAGGAATGAAAGATCTTTTTCCTGACCATCTACTAGAGAATTATTGGAACTATCTTCTCTAGTGGCAATATTTACAAATATGGATTCTTTTTACAATCTAAGTTCTCCTCCAAACTTGATTCTCCATGATCTAGAAATAAGCATGCCGATTCTTTCAAGATTTTTTGCAACCACAATGTCCATTACCAGACCCTTCACAAGGATTTGAACTAAATTCACTACCAAGCCCTTGATCATCCCATTGCATTTTACCTTTTTAGAATCAAAGGAATAAAAATATTTGTATTTATTTGTTATTTGTAGGCCCAACTTCTCCATGATAGATAAGGGAGTTAGATTTGAAAAGACCCTGAATCAATCATACACTTATGCAACAATAGGTCATGAATCACCAGTGTAACATAGAACGAACAGGTGAAAAGATCCTACTCCTCCACGTGTGGGACAAACATAACCACAAGAATATCTTCCTACAAATTCAAATTTTATTGCATTGAGGTAACATGAGACACATCCATGAAATCATAAGTTTTCCTTTTATAGGTAGGTTGTTTCAGCACTTCAGTTAAAGATATAGATATCTTCACTTTCTCCAATTATTTTTTCAAACAAAATGCAAAAGTATTCTTCTCCATTATTACTTGATCAACTATCGCTTTATTTTCTTGATGCACTAGCTTGTGTTGCATAGATAGTTGTTCTATATTTTCATATTTGGGCTTGGAATGTGTGGGATGGGAGGTTTCTCCTTTAGCTATTGGGTCAAACTTAACAAGTTGTTTTTCCTTATTCATTTGCTTGGGTGTGACTTTTTTGGTAGGATCCTCACCTTGATCTTGTGTTAGAGATATTTTTTTATACCCCAAGTCATATCTCATATGCAGCTCTATTTGCATGAAATAAGGAAACTACTTCCAATGAGTATCTATCTGTTCTTTATTCAAAGGAGCATTTGGATCATCCTCTTCTCCTCCTTGTACTTCTATTTCATGCTCCCCTTCTGAGAGAGTTGACTATTGTTTTCCCTCAATTTTAAGTGCATCTTAGATGCCTTTTCTAGGGTCATATTCTATATACAAGGGAGGTTTTACTAGGTCTTTCTAGTCTTTTCTTTCTCTTTGCATAAGTTGTAAGGGAAGTCTCCTATATTAGGGATTAAAGTTTCTATTAGGACCTTGCTACATTTTTCTGGGAGGGTTTTCGATCTCCAATTGTAACTTCAATAGCTTGTTTGAGAGGCTTCTGATCAACTTATTCATCTCATCCAACTTCTCCTCTTGAATCTCCTTGGATTAACCAGAGAAACTGACTTTCTCTTTCCCCTTCCTCCTATCACTATGTTTGACTTTTCCATTCATATTTCCCGTTGATGAAATTCTTTCCTTTACCTCCAAAGTACTAGTCTGGATCTAGTCTAGCATGGGGCATTTTATTTCTCTTAGAGTAAATCTGAAATCTGATTCAAAGGCCCCAACGAATACCATGTTATTTGTTTCTTGTGGAGGTTTAATCTCAGCAAGAAAATTGTTATACAATATGTTAAATAATTTTATAAACTTGGTGATATCCTCATTTTTCCTATTCTTTATTGCATTAGATTTAATCATAAATTATCCATGATATTTCTTCTCACCCCATTTTTCCATAAAGATGTTCTCTAGTTCCTCCCAAGTGTTAATCGAGTTGTTACAAAAGCTAATGAACCATTTTCTAGCCTCACTATCTAAATACTACACAAATAACCTCAATACCACATCTAAATGTTCAATGTTCAAGTTTTATGCAAATGCACAAAATATTTCAATATGTTTTTGGGATGTGATATCATCTTCCCTAGTGAATCTAGGAACAAGTTTAAGGCAGTCTTGAGGCATTGCATTCATACATTGTTGCAAGTTAAAAGGGTCACATCTATTGAGAAAAAATCCAAGAACAACCATACTTTGTAAAGGATGTTTTAGAGGATTCAACACAAGAACTGGGTGGGGGATAAAATGGACAATAACTACTGAAATTGGGTGTGAAATAGCTATGGAAGATGGACGTGTGCTAGAAATGAGAATATATTTAACTTCTTCGGCTTCAGCGAAGATATGAAATTTGAAAGGATGAGAACTAATAGAGACCACTTCAGATTTAGGCTCTAAAAATTAAAAAACAAGTGGGGGAAATCAATCATCTAAAAATTCCAAAACCCTGGATGAGGTTTCAATAGATTTTATCTCATCTTTCTAAGAACTATAATATGAGGTTTTTGGGGAAAAAGCAACAAGATCTAGAGTTGTGAGGGTTCTTTCTTTCCATATTCTCTTGAAGATGATTCTTTCTAGGTCATGAACAAGAGGAGTTTTGTGCTAAGAAGTATCTGAATGACTGTGAGGTCTCTTAAAATCTAAGATTATAGTATGAAATATATCCTAAGTGAGAGATCTCAATCCACGCTTCCTTTGCTCACCATACAAAGGAATGCGCAAAAAATATACCTAGGGAAATATATTTTGATTCATTCCCTGGGAAAGACACAAAAAGATGTTATGGTTCCTAGAGACAACCTATCAATTTGGGAGAGGTCAGTGCCTAGGACATCTTAATGTGTCTTAGAGATAAATTTAGTATGCTAAAATATTACATATAAATTGATGAATTTTGGTCCAATTGCCCTACTCATAGCATGATTAAAGGTGTACATAAATGGTATATCTTCCCAAAGAGTTAATGCTCAGATCTGGTGGCCTACACACAGAGAGTGTAGTTTCATTTACTGTTGTAGTATAGGTGAAAGAGGAAACTCAAGGAAAGAAGCCAAGTGTAGAGGGTTGAACACATAATCCTATGCACCAGATCTAAGTAGAATCATGAATTAGCTGGAATAAATGAAATGCAGAAATCATGGAGCACATTTAAGGCTTGCAATTTAGCATATCAAAGGTACCAATTTACACCGCATAACATAGGTAAATCTGTAACTTAAAATTGAAACTAGTACCTACAATTACACAATTTGTGAAGAATAAAAACACATGAAGTTATAAATAGAGAGAGAAATACATACTACACATCTCCATGCTTGGAATCAAGAGAAAAAATATTCATTAATATTCAAGAATAATATACATCTCATAAGTCCAGAACTTGTAAAATTTACAGAACAATGACAACCTCCTTGATAGAAAATTGAACCCTTACAAATGAGTCTTTCTTCCATTTTTATAGGGAGAATCAAAACAAGAACAATTACAAAAATATCTTGGAATGCAACAATTGTCTAAGCCACTTAGTTGTGTGAGCATGAAACTAGCCTAGTTGTCCTAATGACTACATAAAAAATTTGTTTCTCTTCTTGAAAGTGAAATATTTACAAAACTATAAAAATGACATGGATATGTCATGATTCCCAAATTAAAATATCTCCATTGCTGACTCCTTTGATCTTTTGAGGTGGAACCAGGCACCACTGTTCGGACCCATGGTCGATTGATGAACTGGTCACACTTCTTCCATAATGTTGGGTATATTGTAGGGGAGTGAATGAGTGTTCTTTAGGCCACCCTAAAGTCTGTAAGCTCATAAAATTAGTTTTAGAAACAAATAGGGTTTTCACCAACCATAATAGTTGAAAATCCCCTTTCAAATAATTTTAGTATAGTTATGCCCTTGAGAGTGGTTGTATTTTCATGTGAAGAATCCACCTTGCTTTTGGCCTCAACCAATAGTTTTTTGTATTTATCCCATGGAAGAAAGTTCCCTTTAAAGTTATAACAAATAGGAAATCCTCCTCTGTTTCTCTGATCGAAATTGGAACTAAATGTTTCTACCAACTTTTCCAAATAATTCACACATTCTTAGCTCTATCCTTATTTATTTTATCTAAATAATTTTGGAAACCTCAATAATTAACCCTGTCTTGTCGATGATATCCATTTCTCTCAGGCCATCAGTTGTTTTTTCATTGAGGCACCTGATGAATTTTTCCTACAGTCCTAGCATTTTTAAAATCCTCATTATTGGATGACAAGATGGGAAATTCAGTGTTTCTAACTACTTCACTTTTCTCTGCAAGTAATTTCATATGATCCCATATTTTTTTCACCTCATAAATGATATCATCCCATATTATTTGTCTAGAGTGGAATGTTACCTTTCAATTTATTCTTCAGTGCTTTGATTTCGTCATTTGTAGCCTACAATCTATTGGTGGCATGCTCCACACTTCCCATGGTTGTCTCGAGTTGTTTCTCCTTATTTAAGAGTAGGTACTTGGTATTGTCCAAGTCAATAAATATTTTCTTGAGCTTAATATCTGATAGTTGCAGATCAGTAAGAGCTTTGGTCAGTGGTTCAGTAGGATTTTATGGGTTGTCTAGTACAATTACAACACAAATAAGAGAATCAATTCTCCATTGAAGCTCTGCAACTTTCTATTTAAGGGACACCACCTCATCATTTATCTCTACCAACTCTTTGGCTAGACTTTCATTCTCACTCTCTAGGGCCAACTCGTTTGTTTGCACATATTGTTTTGCATGCATCTTAAGTCGTTGCCTCAATGATTGAATTTCATATTGTGAGTCCTGTATAATGGCATCTACAATAGCTTTGTCATGTGGGTCTACCCCAATTTTGAAAATCAATTCCTTCAAGTCGTATATTTGCAAATAAAGGGCTCTTCAATTAGAATTCTCCTATTTTATCTTTGTGGGAGCTTTCTCCAATAATTTCTTGGCTTTGCCAATAGTTAAGGTTCCTTTTCTCAATTCGTTGTAGATCATATCCCCTAATTGCCTATACAAGTTGATTTTATCTCATGTCTAATGACAAATCCATCCTGAATTGGGGTGAATATGTATTGGATTGCACTGAAGGATGATATAGTGAAAATATCATTTTGTTTATTCCCAGTTCTATGGCAGGAAAAAGCCTCGTTTGGTATGGGACTAAATGAGATGCTAGTTGTGATAGAATCTCATCTATGATATTCTTATTCTTCCTCTATCATCCACCCTTCTTCCCATTTCGGAACTATTACTAATATACTCCATAATGAGCTAGGAATCGCTACCTCAGTTGAACTCGAGGTGGGAAGCTCATTACTAATGTACTCCATAATGAGTTCCCCCATGATTCAAGCTCTTTAAAAAATGAACCCACCTTGGGTAATTAACCTTTGTGAATGCCATTTTTTGGAGCTCTGGAGCCGCGATCACGTGTAGGAAGCTCGGGTTTCGACGTCGGCCTGAAGGCCCGTTAATTGATCAGCGGGATTGGTTCCAGAAAAGATAGGAATTGCGCAGGGAAGGGAAGGAATGGAGACGGAGCAAGGGAGGGGAGAGATCCCCTCCTTCAAGGCAGCATTAACAGGAGAAAATAGGAAGGAAAGGCAGAGTGATGGAGACCGAATGAATGAAGGAGAAACTTCAGAAGCTGGAGTGCAAAGGAGATCAGGATTCCAAAGCAAATGCCTACCAAGGACAACGAGCAGACCCAGGTTTGTAATCCCACCTAATAGACTAGAAAATTATAGAAGCCATATGAGAGATTATGCCTTGATCTGCAAGTTCATAGTATATTGACCAGCTGAGAAGGATCTTATGAGATGGATCCATCAGAGGTGGAAACCAAAAGGACATGTGGAGGTCAAGTTGGGAGCAAAGGGGTTTTTCACTGTCATAATTTCCAATCTAGAAGATAGGGGTCGTATCTTTGAGGAAGGACCTTATTTCATGAACAACACTGGTCTGTTCATGAGAGAATGGGTAGACTGCTACAACCCAGATAAGGAAAGGATGTTAGCTGCTCCGATATGGATAAGACTCTTTCGTCTACCATCAGAATTCTGGGAACCAGAGATTCTTAAAGGCATAGAAAATACAATAGGTTCCTTTGTTAAAGTGGCAGAAACAACAAAGAGGGGAAAATATAACGCTTATGCTAGAATATGTGCTTACATGAACATCACAGAGCCTCTCCCAGATACTATCGAACTGGAATATCATGATGAGCTACGGCATCAACCTATAGACTACGAACATATCCCATTTCATTGCAGAAGATGCCACGAATATGGCCATCTTTTTAGGGAATGCCCCATTTCGCTAGATGAAAAGGAAAGGGAAGCAGAAAAAGGCAGGAGCAATGCAACAAGGAAAACAGGGGAAGAAAAAGAGGACTTCAGAGAAGTTCAAAGAAGAAGAAGAAGAGGAAGTAAAAAGATGCCGATGGGTAAACAAAAAGAAACCCAGAAAACAGAATCACTAAACATGTTTAAAGCCCTACATGAAGAAGGTTTGGAGACAGAGGCAAGCGAGGAAGAAGAAATAGAAGGAATGGAGGTAAAAAATGAAAAAACAAACAAAGAAATAGATAATATGAATAATGAACAGGGGGTAGAACTCCCAAGTGAAACCTAAGGAGATTAAGGAGACATGGAGATAAATCCAAAGAAAACAAAAGGAGAAGAAGAAGAACAAGTAATGGCGAGACTTCTCCAGGAATGGAAAAGGCTTGATGAAAGATTCATCCCAAAAGAGAAAAAATAGAGATACAAAGAAGAATTTCAAAGATATAAAGAAAAAAAGAGACTAACAGAGGAAAAGGAAAATCAACAACCGGAGAAATAGGAAACACAAAGCATAGGACCGGGCAGCATTGGCAAGGGAGGCAAAAAAAGAGGGAGAACAACAACAAGTGAAAGGATACAAGAAGTGGGTGAGATGCTTGTTAACTCTGGAAGAGTGATTCCTCTCTCAGAGGTCTTCCAATCCCCCCCAAAACTGTTAAGATGATTATTACAAGCTGGAATATAAGAGGCCTCAACAGCAGAGGCAAACAAAGGTATTTGAATGAAAGATTGAAAAAAGAGAAGCCCATTATAATGATAGTACAAGAAACAAAAATAATTACTGTGAAAATGAGAGAAATTCTGAATAGAAACAGGAGTAGATATGAAATGATGGGACAGGATGCGATCGGAAGCGCAGGAGGTTTGATAATTATCTGGAATCCAGAGGAAATACAATTTAGTAACTGGATGAGCTTCCCAAGAATTTTATCAGGAACAGCAAGTATAGTAGGAATGACGGAGGAGGTTATTATAACAGGAGTGTATGGACCTCATATTTAGAGTGAAAAGGAAAACTTTTTGCAAAATCTAAAAGCCTTGTGATGCCTAATACCAGGAAAACAATGGATAGTAGGAGGGGATTTTAATCTTATTAAAACCTCAGGGGAAAAACGAGGAGGAACAAGGAGAATGGATAAGGTAATGGAACAGTTTGGAGATCTCATAAGGGACCAGAACTTGATTGATATTCAAACCATCAATGGAAGTCATATGTGGAATAATCGAAGAGGAGGAGCTAACCAAATAGCCTCTCGCCTTGATAGATTCTTAATCTCAGAACAAATAATGTTGAAGGATGTATTCATAGAAGCCACCATTCTCCCGGTAGCAGGATCGGACCATTGGCCGGTTAAATTAGAAATATACTTAAAGCAAAGGCCTCCCAACAAACCCTTCAGGTTCGAAGATTTCTGGCTGAGAAATGAAGCACTAATGGAGAAGCTAGAAGAATGGTGGAGAATGAGCGATCAAAGAGGAAAAAATAAGATGCACACCTTTCAACTCAAACTGAAGGAAATGAAGAATAAGATAAAGAAATGGAATAAAGAAGAATTTGGGAACATTATGGAAGAAAAGAAGAGACTAGAACAAAGAATGGAAGACCTACAACAGATGGACATCATAGAAGGAATAAAGGAGGAGAGATCAAAAGAAGAAGGTATGATATTAAACCAGGTAGAAGAAAGAAGGAAACAAGAAGAGATTTTATGGAAGTAGAAATCAAGAGTTCAGTGGCTTAAGGAGGGAGAGAGGAATACTAAGTTTTTCCATAAAGCAATGGTTCAGCATAGACAACGAAACATAATATTCTCTATAAAAAACCAAGAAGGGCAAAGAGTTCTTCAACATGAAGAAATTGAAAAAGTGTTGGTCAATCACTTCAAAGACATTCTGAGGGAACCGCAAACTAACAGATCAGATGCCATAGCAAAGATAAGCAGAGAAATTCCAAATGTAGTCACAAGAGATCAAAACCTGGCACTCATGAGGAAAATCACCATGGAAGAAGTGGAGGATATTGTTAGAAACATGAAAAGGAACAAAGCTCCTGGTCCGGATGGGTATACTGTAGAATTCTTCCATGCGGGGTGGAAGTTCCTTGCAGCAGAAGTTCTGGAAGTTGTAGAGGAGGCCAGAATAAATCAAAGAATATGGCCAGGAATAAACTCAACCCTTTTAACCCTTATTCCTAAAACTAATCAGGCAAAGAAAGCTGATGGCTTTCGCCCTATAGCCCTTTGTAACGTCATCTACAAGATAGTGGCATCAATTGTAGCTCAGAGATTAAAATTGATCCTGCCAAGTATTATCTCCCCAGAGCAAACTGGGTTTGTTGAAGGAAGGCAGATATTGGATGGGCTAGTGGTGGCTCAGGAAGTTCTCCACACACTGAAAACAAAAAAAGAAAAAGGTATGCTAATTAAACTTGACCTCTCAAAAGCCTATGATAGGCTAAGCTAGAAGTACCTAGAAAGGATTCTTAAAGCCTTTGGATTCTGTGATAGGTGGGTGAACTGGGTCCTAAGCATGATCTCAACTCCGAATTTCTCTATTCTGCTGAATGGAGCACCAACAACAACATTCAATGCTACAAGAGGCCTCAGACAAGGGGACCCCTTATCCCCCTTTCTCTTCATAATTGCAGCAGAAGGATTAGGTAGATACTTTAAAAAAGAATTAAGAGAAAGGAAAATTCAAGGACTCAGATTATGGGGGAATCAAACCACAGTCACTCACCAACAATTTGTTGATGACATAATGATTTATTGCAAAGCTACCCTGAAATAAGTAAAAAAGATAAAGAAAATTCTAGAGATATTTATGGAAAGTTCAGGGATGGAGGTGAATAATGACAAATCCAAAACCTTTTTCTTTAATACTGTAGAACCTGTCAAGAATCATCTAACCAGGGTTATGGGATATAGGATAGGGGACCTCCCTACCAAATATTTAGGAACTATGCTAGACAATTCTACCCTTAAAATAGGAAATTGGAAAAATATCCTTGAGAAGATCATGAAAAGGCTGGAAAATTGGACTTTCCGTGCTCTGAAGCTGGCAGCAAGGGTAGTGCTGCTCAAAGCCACTATACAGGCTATTCCAATATATCCATTATCCATGATGGCTGCCCCTAAAGGAATTTGTAATAAACTGGTAGAGATTTATAGAAAATTTCTATGGGGGGGCCCGAAGCAACAAAAGAAGTGGGCCCTCTGTTCCTAGAAGAGTCTAACCAAACCCAAGGAAAAAGGTGGCTTAGGCCTCAGAGACCCATGGACCTTAAATCAAGTACTCGCTGCCAAATTAAGATGGAGATGGCTTCAAGGGGGACCGGATTTATGGAAAGAAATCTAGACTGCAAAATATAATATGCCTCTCACCCTTGAAGAAATTCTAAGGGAACAAAATATGCCTCGGGGATCGGATATATGGAACTTATCCACCCAAAGCAGGGACTTAATAGACAGACATATATTCTGGGAAATAAGAGGAGGTCAGATAGCGAGATTTTGGGATGAAGCCTGGCAGCAAAGGGAGAAAATGCTGAGCCTTCAAGGTATGCAAGAAATCTACAGAACATGTGTGGATAGAGGCCTCCTTACGGTTAAAGATTACTGGACTGCAGAACTTGGAAATGAGGAATGGCGAGAATGGAAACCTCTGGAGGAATGGAAAAGGAATGCAACAAAAGATCAAAAAACAACATTCAGAAAGGAAATAGACTTCAGGAAGATAAAAAAGAGAGACGGCAGAGACATCCTCCGATGGGGCAATGAAACGAAAGGGATATTTTCCATAAAAGAAGCCTACAAAGTTAAAACCCAGGATGATCCGGGGGAGGAAGAACAAAAGTGGAAAAGGATATGGAAAACAAAGTGGTGGCCGAAGATTAAACTGTTTGCTTGGTTGGTAGGAAGAAAGCGGATTTTAACATGGGACAGAATTCAAAAACGAGGCTTCTCAGGCCCAGCAAGATGTTGCCTCTGTAATTCAGAGGAAGAAGATCAGGAACACCTGCTTAATGGATGCAGCGTGGCACAATTCCAGTGGGAGCAAACAAAAAGTCTATTCACGACAACAACAAGAAACCTGCGAGACATAATTCAAACCCTTAGCGATTGGGGAGAAGGAAAGTTTCAAAGCAAAATAGTTAGAAGAGCGTGGAGCATATCAGCAGGCTTCAATGTTTGGAATCTATGGAAGGAACGAAATAGTAGAATATTTAAAGGGAAGTCCTCAGGTCTGGAGGAAATATGGAAGAGAACGCTAAGACAAATAAAAGAGTCAATCCTAGTGGAGAATTGGGCAGATGAGGATTGGAAAACTATGGAAGCTGAAATAGAGATCCTAAAGAAGCTGAATGTAGAACAGGGGATGAGCTACCATCAAAATTCCAAGCAGAACCATCAATCAGCAAATCAAAGTCGTGCAGTTTATAGAAAGCCTCCAGAAGGGTTTATTAAACTCAATTTCGACGGAGCTGCTAAAGGGAATCCTGGACCAGCGGGTTTTGGTGGAATATTCAGAAATGGAGAAGGGGTTACAGATTGGATCTATGCTGAACATGGAGGAACAATGACCAATAATGAGGCAGAATTCATGGTTGTATATCAAGGCCTTAAAATTGCCAGAAGAAATGGTTATAGGAAATTAGAAATTGAAGGGGACTCCACCTTGGTTATTAATTCGATAAGGAAATTAATCCAAGGAAAGAATTGGGAGAAGGTAGTGAAAAGCTGGCGAAGTGCTAGCACAGTCCGAGATATAGAGGAAATGTTGACAGGAATCGACTTCAAGATTACCTCGCATGTAAGACGAGAGGGCAATAAACCCACAGACTGCCTGGCGAGTTGGGGAAGCAAAGAACAAATGGAGCCAATCGATGACAGTTGGACCAATCAGGTAACACTGGCAAGATGGGACGGGCTAAAACAGCTCATTAGCAAGGATAATCATGATGCAGAACAGGCATAATTACAACCCCGCATGGAGAGGGAGAAGGAGATCAAGGCATCATCCGATGGCAATAAGGAGAGGACAGAAGGGCAGCGCCCTAATCACCCTGTCAGCGATCATTAATGATTTCGCAGCAAGACAGGGACGTGGCCCAAAACAAAACCTGATTCACAATCCCAAAGCTATCATCCGGGGTAATAGTGGCATGCGCAAGGGGGAGCATTTTCATCATACGAGCAAAGGTGGTAGGGAAACTATAAGGAGGAACACAGGAACAATTTCTAACTACAGAAATCTGAAGAAGGTGGCGAGCGAAGAGGCGATCTGGCAGAGAACCCCTAACCAGCGCCTTAATCGCTCGAAAATGGGTGAGCAAAGAGATAAGGATGTCCAAGAGGAGAAGGTAGCGGCTGAGGGTAGGCACTGCGAATGGGACAGGGCTAAAATCGAAATCGAAAGCTCAGAGAAGTTAGAATGCAGATAGGATAAAGAACCCAGAGGCAAGCGGTTTGAAACTGGGCAGAGCAGTAGAGGATCGAACCAAGTTAAGGAAGGAGAAGGGCGAAAACGACAGATGAAGAGAGGAAGAGGACACCCTCGTCAAGCCACCAGTAATGCGGAGGGAAACAGGACTCAGAAAAGACGTAAGAGAAGGAACAAGTATATCAATCAGACTGTGCATGAAGCATAACAAGCTTATAATCTGGATTCAAATGCAAACATAAGGAACATTATAGATGCCATGGAGGAGAAGGTGTTAGAGGAGCCTTCAGATCCGGAAATGAATGATTGGTCCCTACAGCTGCTGGACCCTGGTCACACGCGAGGCAGACTCACCTTATACCACCGCGCCCTTCACACTTACTGGGTCCTGAAGCACCTCCTGGCCAAGGCCATGGAGCAGGTCATGGCTGAGATGGTGGAGATGGCTCAGGACACAGTGGCGGCGAAAAAGGAAGCCGCGGCGGCGAAAAAGGAAGCCGCAAATGCAGAGGAGATGGTAAGGTAACAGACCGAACTCCTCAAGGATATCAAAGCTATGCTGATGGAGCAGAGGAAGGACAGAGTCAACATCAGCATCGACTGAGGACCTGTAGCGATGCGAAAGGCCTAGTTTTTGCTTCTTTTTCCCTTTTTGAATGTTAAATACCCTGTGTACTTGAAGCTTCATCTGGTTTTCCCTAGAGGCAGTAGCTCAGGGGGTTAGTCTATTTAGAATGAGCATATTTTAGTTTATGGGTTAAATTTGGGTGTAGAAGGATTTCTGTGTTCTTACCAGCATGACAGTAAACAATTTTGAAAACAGTATTGACTCTTGTAAGTATAGGATCCAACAGATCTGGTTTCCCTATGGGGCAGATTGAGGAGCCTAAGTCTTGTACTTTTATAAATATTTGTAGATAATAAAATTACCGCAGTTCACAAAAAAAAACCTTTGTGAATGCCATGCTATCAGCCTTTTAAGCCTTGGTTGTGTACCTCCCATCACCTCCATTATTTTGGCCAATCATATGCTTCCACTTGGTTGTTTACCCTTTCTTGAGGAACATCTATGACGAGTGATCTTGTTAGCCAACCTTTTCCCAAAAACAACCATGTTTTGAGAAGTTCCAAGCTTAGCTGGAACCAGTTGCTACCTTATACACCACTCGTTCCTCAAAAATCGAGTCTCTTTTAAACCCTTTTCAGAATCATTAAATATGAAAAGATTGTCGAGCATCAGCCTTTCTAGCTCGTTAAAGTGATTGGAAATGTCATCCTTCCTATATATTTTAATATTTTTTGGACCGAG
>APFE031246995.1:13081-27407 GCA_000404065.3 Pinus taeda | reverse complement strand
AAAATTTCAGATGAAGATAAGTGCATCAGTTTGTTGTGTTCTCTACCAGACTCGTGGGATAGTCTGGTTATTGCAATAGGTAGCAATGCAACTGCTTTGCAGTTGGATGAAATAGTCTCAGCCTTGCTGACGGAGGAGATGAGACGGAAAAATATGGACAACCAGAATGGTGATGCCTTGTCTGTACGAGGACGGTCCCAGAACAGAAACAAAAATAAGTCATCGAGTGGGAGATCTAAATCTAGAGGGAGATCTAAATCTCCAGGAAAACCTACAAAGGTGGTGTGCTGGAAAGCGGAAAGGAAGGGCACTTCAGAAGGGAGTGTAAATCTAAAGCTCCTGATAAAGGAAAGGGATCTGATGATGCTCCTTCTGCAGAGGCGAAAACCACCTCAGATGAAGGTGGGGATGTGTACTTGGCTTCTTCAAGTACACATGTAGATCATGAGGCATGGTTGATTGACTCAGGTGGATCCTTTCACTTCACTCCCCATAGAGAGTGGTTCTGTGAGTATGAGAAATACGATGGTGGTGATGTCTTCTTAGGAGATGATAGGAAGGCTAGAATCATTGGTCGCAGGAAAGTAAAGTTGAAGTTGCAAGGTGGAAGGGTTAGAACCCTTCCGGGTGTTTTGCATATTCCTGCGTTGGCCAGAAATCTGATTTCTGTAAGCAAGTTGGATGATGCAGGTGTAAAGACAGTGTTCGAGAAGGATACCTGCAAGATGGTTCGAAGAGCACTGGTATTGATGCGAGGAGTTCGGATCGGAACTCTGTACAAGCTGCAAGGTAGCACTGTTGTTGACGGTTGCAATAGTTCTATGGTTCCTGAAAATGGAGCAGAAAATCTAGTGGTTTCTGTAGAGAAGACCATGTTGTGGCATCAAAGGCTTGGACATATTGGAGAGAAGGGCCTTCGAATACTTCATGGTAAAGGTATGGTAGAAGGTATGAGTAATAGCTCTCTGGATTTTGATTTTGTGAAAATTGTGTATATGGGAAGCAGAATCGGGTGAGTTTCCCCTCTAGTGGTAAGAGGACGAAACAAATATTAGAGCTTGTTTGCCACAGTGATGTGTTTTGGACCTGTGAAGTTTCCATCACTGGGTAAGGTCTGTTACTATGTATCATTTATAGATGGAACTTCTCAAGGAATACATGGATATATTTCCTTAAGAAGAATCTGAAGTCTTTGACAGGTTTAAAGAATTTAAGGCTCTGGTGGAAAATCAGACAGAGAAGAAGATAAAGGTGCTGAGGACAGATAATGGTGGAGAATTCTGCAGCAAGAATTGAAGAATTTTGCAAGAAGTGTGGTATAGCACGGCAGAAGACTACTCCATATACACCTCAGAAAAATGGAGTCACAGAAGAATGAACAAGACGTTCATGGAAAGGGCAAGAAGCATGCTCAGTGGTGCCGGGTTAGGACAGGAATTCTGGGCAGAGGCGGTGGATACTGCATGTTACTGGTCAACAGGTCACCTTCATCAGCGTTGGAAGATAAACTCCACAAGAAGTATGGACTGGTAAGAAACACTCTCTTTCACATCTGAGGGTATTTGGATGTGATGCATATGTACATGTTCCAAAGGAAAAACGAAACAAATTGGATAGTAAATCTGAAAGTGCATCTTTATTGGGTATAAGGATGGTTTAAAGGGTTATAAACTTTGGAACCCAGTCACACGAAGGTTGTGTACAACCGCGATGTGGTGTTCAGAGAGGTGAAAGATGTTATTAAACATGAAGTCCAACCAAAGGAAACCTGTGAAGATAGAAGTTTGAACTAAAGGAGGAAGAATCGACTATGTAGCAGAGGAGGAATCAGAACTTGAAGAGCCACAAACTCCGGCTGTGAGAAGATCAGTTCGAGAAAGAAGACAACCAGAAAGGTATATTCCATCTGCTTTCTGTTCAAATTTTGCTTTTTTTGTTACTGATGATGATCCCAGAACTGTGAAGGAAGAAGTGGATTGAGAGGATGGAAAACTCTGGAAAGAGGCCATGGTTGATGAAATGGCATCTTTGCACAAAAATGAGGCTTGGGATCTGGTGGAGTTGCCGGCTGGAAGGAAACCCATTGGCAGCAAATGGGTGTTCAAGAAGAAGACAAATGCAGAAGGGAAGGTGGAGAAATACAAAGCTCGGTTGGTAGCAAAAGGTTATTCCCAGGTGCCGGGAATTGATTTTGGTGATATTTTTTCTCCTGTTGCCAAGGTAACTTCTATTAGATTACTTTTATCTGTTGCTGCTGCTTTTGATTTTGAGGTAGAACAGATGGATGTGAAGACAACATTTCTTCATGGGGATTTGGAAGAGGAAATCTACATGAAGCAACCTGAAGGCTTTGCGGTGAAGGGTAAGAAAGAACTAGTATGCAAGTTAAAGAAGTCTCTGTATGGGTTAAAACAGTCACCAAGGATGTGGTATCAGAAATTTGATACATTTATACGGGGACTTGGCTTCACCAGAAGCAAAGCAGATCATTGTGTGTATTTTAAATTAATTGGTGACCGTGTTATTTATCTGGTCTTGTATGTGGATGATATGTTGTTGGTTGGAAATGAACAAAGAAATTATCCAGGATTGGAAGACCCAATTGTCCTCCAAATTCGACATGAAAGATCTCGGTGCTGCAAACTATATTTTGGGCATGGAAATTAAAAGAGATCGGGCAAAGAGGAAGCTCTGGTTAAACCAGAGGAAGTATGTCGAGACAATATTGCAGAGGTTTAATATGCAGGATAGTAAATCGGTGAAGGTTCCTATTCCTATAGGTGTGAGGTTATCTGCTGAACAGTGTCCCAAGACACAAGAAGCGGAAGAGGACATGTCCCATGTTCCATATGCAAGTGCAGTCGGTAGCTTGATGTATGCCATGGTCTGTACTAGACCAGACATTGCACATGCAGTGGGAGTATTGAGCAGGTTTATGTCAAAACCAGGGAAGGAGCACTGGACAACAATGAAACGGGTTTTCAGGTATTTGCGTGGCACTAGTGATTATGGTTTGTGCTACCAAGGAAGACCAGGATTGGACAGAGTGTTGGATATCCGTGGCTTTGTTGATGCAGACTGGGCTGGAGATCTGGATCAGAGAAGATCTACAAGTGGGTATGTGTTTTAACCTATTTGGAGGTGCAGTCAGTTGGATGAGTAAGAAACAATCTGTAGTGGCACTATCAACTACAAAGGCAGAACACATGGCAACCACTCATGCAAGCAAGGAAGCAGTTGGTTGCAGAGATTGTGTTCAAGTATGGGGTTAGTACAGGGAGCTATAAGGATAGACTGTGACAGCCAAAGTGCAATTTTCTTGGCAAAGAACCCTGCTTATCATTCAAAGACAAAGCACATGATGTTCAGTATCACTTTGTGAGGGATATGATAGAAGACAAAAAGGTGTTGCTGGTAAAGGTGGACACTTTGAAGAATACTGCAGATGCATTGACAAAATCTGTGAGCTCTGAGAAGTTCTCTTGTGTAGAGAAACAATGGGCATTTAAGGGTTGGAAAAATGACTAAGCTCTCACTGTGCCCCCCTGTGGAAGAAAAACAAAAGTGGGGAGATTTTTGGGTTGTGTTATATTCTTTCCACGACTAACCTCGTAGTGAGACTGGGGGGTTTAGAGGGGGGGGGCGGAGCGCCCTTCATTGCACCGATTGCGAGCAGCGGGGGGTTCAACAAGGGGGGCCCGGCAGCCCTGTCTGGGGGGTTTGAGGTTTGGGGCGGGTAGCCCCCCTCTACGGGGTTCGGGGCAGCGCCCCGAGAAAATTTTTTTTGGACCCTATATTAGGTTGGGCGAAACTACCTATGGTTTTCGGTCCATGGTTTTGGACGCGATGGTTTTCGGTCCATGGTATTGGATGCTTCGGCATGTATAAATATGTATTGTAACATTGAAAGGAATATAATGAAAAATCAAGCTGGTAGTCTCGGTTTTGAGGTCCAGTGGGAAATCTCTGTGTATATGTGTTTTATGTGTTATGCTCTCGCTTTTTTATTTTTCCTGTGATTTAGAATTCGTATGCAGGTAATTTCTGTACGGGGTTAAAACCTACAATTATCTCACAAAAAAAATCGAGCGCTTGTCTTTTTTGGCTAGTTAAAGTGATGGGAAAAGTCATCCCTTTTATATTATTTTATCCTTTTTTCGGTCTTAAGGGATCATTCTACGAAAAAGAAATTCTAGAGTTTTCTTTTTGTCCCTTTTCAATCTCTCTAAACATGGAAAGGATTGAGTTAACCTTGTCATTAAACTTGTTAAAGCAATAGCAACAAACTTCTCCATTCTAGACAAGACGAGTTTCACTGTCACTAGACTCGTTAAAACATAGCGACAGGTTTGCCCGAAGGGAAAATTATAGAACAAGCATATGTTATCCTCCTCAAGCTTGACAAAAATAAAGAGGTGTTGGTCAGCAATGACTAGAGAAAAAGGGAAGAAACTTGAAGAAATTTATGGTAGCAGGTTGCTCTTAAACATGAAACTTTCACTTCATCACCATTATTGAGTTAGGTTGGGTTATTTCGTTAACTGGTCATCTAACCATTAGTCTTCCACACCATCCATCTTTTGGGTTTAACACTACCAATCCATCTCAGTGTCACCGACATGTTCAAGAGAAGTCATTCAATTGATAAATCACAATCCAGTTAATGCCTTATCCACTGCAATACCTCCAACCTTCATCTTTTCATGACCGCCATTCCTGAACCTTATGTCGTAAGATCGTTTTCACCTCCAGAAATCATTTTCTTCATTTCATGTCGTAGATGTGGTATACATCAAGGCCCTCCTACAACGAGTCACTGCTTGTTGACATCAACTCTTTATCCAGGAAGTTGACTTAGAAACACCCCTTTCAGTGCTTTGAAGCTCGCATGCCTCAATGGCAAGTTTCTCACTTCCGATGACAGGTTGACATCAATGGCCATTGACTGAAAGATTTTGCGTGGTGTTTGACATCGGATCATGAATTCACACCATGTGAATTGTACTGTAGTACCTTGAGGGTCATTATCATTATCGGTGATTACTCTCACACCTGTTAACAGCTCACATTATTGGCTAGTAATCAGGCAATGTCTTTCCATTTTCGACTTCAGAACATCTCTTCACATGGATTGATTTGTACATCAGGTGAAGATTGAACGAGTTTGAAGACCCTAGATCTAGTTGCATCCATCTAGGCTGTGATATATTCAAGGATATAAAGACATCAAATGTACACAAGAAGCTGCATAGATGGTCATCCGAGCTAAGGATGATGACTCTACATCTGAAGAATCACTAGTCTGTGACTACAGACGACTATCTATTCCATGTGCATGAAATGAATTTATAAAGTTGAGCATGGGAATGCCCACCTCATCTAGATCATGAAAATTATATTATGATGATATATTGTATTGTATCTTATACAGGTCACCTTCCAGTTCGAAACCTCAGAACCTCATGATAAACCATTTCACTCGACATCAAGATTTACGACTTCAATCTTTAGGGGGAAACTATTATAGACATATTTGGGCACTTCAACCCCAATCTTATATGTCAATAAAATACGGTTCTTCAACCCCTAGAAGAGTTACTTCACACCCTAAAAGAACATGGTCATCTGACTACATCATTCCCCAAAAGTTCCACTTGAGAAACCATCTAGAATTGACCTAAACTGGACCATACTGACTGCTCCACTGTTAGGGTGCGATGCATACTGACTTCTACACTAGCCAGGTGTGATGCATATTGATTAGGCCTTCTATAGGGTGTGATGGGCAAGGACGAACAAATGTCTGAGACAAATTGCTAAGTGGATGCTCATGGAATCTTTTAGAAACTTCTCTTACGACACTTGCCTCTCTGAATTCGCCCAGGGATGAGTAAGAGATCCAAGAAATCTCCAAGTGGAACCAGTTATAGCAAGTGGAATAAATTCTAACAAGTGGAATGACACTAATCAAAACCCTAGAGATGACTCACACCCTTGCATACATCTATAAATGGATCCCTCATCTAAGAGATCCAGACGTTGGAATATTGTGAATTGCAAGGAAGTGTTGATAGTTTGTGTTTGAGATAAGAGCATTATATTGTTGGTGTGATCTTGCTATTTCATGAGGCGAAGAGGGATTGATGTTGGGAGGATGATGCTAGATCAGACAACTGGGTTGTGATTCTCCCTTCTATTTAATAAAATTCTTCAAGTTTTCTTCCATATAATTGTGCACTTGTGAATGTTATTATTTGTGAATGCCATTGTATGTTCATTATACATTTGATTCTGTAGTGTTTATGTTACAATAGATCAATATGCTTTGATGGCTCTTTGCTACTATGTTTCTACAGGTACTCTTCAAGCGGGATAAGTGTTTTCTGGAAAACTAGTGTCTTTTCAATCTGCTAGTCCCACTAAGATGGGTAGCTATCTTAGAAACAAACAATCAAATAAATTTTTGATTTCCTTTATGTTTGATAGATAAGAGAGAAGCAAAGAGGACCAACCTGAATCTTTTGCTTGATTCATTGCTTGATTTCTCTCTCCCTTGATAGAGCTTGCCACTCCTCTCCTACTTGTCCTGCTTTAGAGAATACCTATATATACAAAGTAACAAAACACCATCAAAGCATCTCGATCTATAATATCATAACCAATGTAGAATCATAAATACATTGAACATACAATTGCATTCACAAATAACAAGATTCACAAATACATGATTGAATGGAGGAAAACTCAAAGAACTTTATTAATAGTAGAAATAGAAGAGAGGAATACAACCCAGCTGTTTTTAGTATCACTAGTTTCACTGAGCGAAGAGGAAGAAGGGGAGGGAGAGTATCATCTATTTGATGATTCGATTGCTGAGGAATCACGGTATTTTGAATGACAAAGGTTGAGAATAGTCATACTGGTAGGCCAATTGTGATTCCCATAAGGGACAATGTAGCCATATACGGACCACCAATATCTCCCCAAGAAGAGAAAGGACTAGGATTCCCCCCAAGAGGGATTCCTTGATTGGTGGACTCCATTTCCTCAACCTAAGATCAATGAAGGAATAGGGATGTTATTCTGAATTAAATAAATTTTAATGACGCTTTGACACAACTTTGCTTTTTCAATTTTTAAGAGTTGAGAAAAAGCTAAAGATGACTCTAGTCGCCCTCGATTTTTAATGAGCCTGAAGTAGCAAGTGCTTCGATGGACCTTTTTTTTAAGGAGTTGAAAAGGAACGAAAGTGACTACTCTAGAAATCTAGACAGAGGGATTACCAAATCAATCGTAAAACTACAATATACACCTTGGTGGTAAATTAAAGAGAAATTACCAAGGACTTATGTACGACAGTCAATTTTCTTGAATGTTGTGTTCAGTGCATTACATCGATAGGGCAACGGACATGGCTTCCTATGGATAAAGGATATCAGCATATTGTGGTCTCCCAATATATACTCGATGGTATGGGGAGCACAAGTCCGTACTAGCACTTGTTGTATTAAAGAGGCGGAATCACCCAACCTTTGATGAAAACAATAGTTACCAGGTTTTACGACGCCGGAACACATCTCTAGCCTAGACTTCTAGATTTGTTGCGTTAGGTTCCAAAGAATTTTTATGTTCATTGAGATTTATTTTAGAGTTGATCTTGTTTAGAAGTTTGTCTTTCAAGGTTCACCATGTGATGTAGATGTAAAATTCCTAAATATGCAATCTAAAATGATAAACAATCATTTATTTTCTTTTACCAATGAAAATCCTAGCTAGTAAGGAAAGAAGATAACGATTCTTTCAACGAAGATCAAAGAGCACACACTAAACGCACTTTTCCTAAATCATTTTCTGCATAAAGTCTAAATGCAAATGCACATGCATGTATTTGTTTTTTGTTTCCTTAATGTGAGAATGCCAAAAAGGAAAATTAAGTACAGATCTAAAATATTTTCTTCAAAGCGACATTTCGACAATTTCTTTTCAAAATGGAAGGAAGACTAAATGACACTTTGATTTCAAATAACAAAATGCTTTCGACACTTCAAATATTAACAATTAAAATGAAATACAATGACAAAAGTACGATCGACTATATAGAGGAGGAAGACTTTATGACACTCTTCTTTTTTACTCAAAATGACAATTACGACACTTTTGCATAAAAACAACAGTTTGATTAAGCTACTTCTGACAAAGAAGGACTGTAAATGACAGAAAAATATATAAAAACATTTACAAATCCTAATCAATGGAGGCTGAACAATGTAAAGGAAAGAGGCTTTAGCGATGAGATACTGATCATAAGCAACAAAATAACTGAATAGAGCTGAAAACAAGGAGGGAAAACCCAAATTTCAAAGAGAGAAATAGGATTACTCAGTCATTGCACCTGTCCTTAATAAAAATAGGGATGCATCTCACCTACTACACACAGGAGGTACGATGCATATTGGTTCCCAGTTACAGACAGTGTGATGGGCCAGGGAACGAAACTGAGTTGAGGTTTTGCTCAAAATTTACAGCTAAGTTTAGTGATTTAAGCTGAGCTATGATGGATAGTAAAAACAAAGTACAAGGTATGATCTTAAGTGGTTATTGAGCTACCACAAGGGCGATTAGGATGCTTGTAAGTCATATGTTCAGTTCATAAACCAACCCAGAGATTGACTGAAGCAACGTTCATCTACTTTGCAATTGCATAGCAAGAGTAGTTCGAAGGCTATCTGGCTAACTTCAGGCTCCGTCTGTAGTTCATAAAGCAAACAACAATAACAAACAAACAAACTATTCACTCCCCAGTGGAGTCACCATTTTGTTTCCAGGAAAACTAGTGTCTTTTTTATTTGCTAGTCGCACTAAGATGGGTAGTTATCTTTGAAACAAACAATCAAAGCAATTTGCGATTTCCTTTATGTATGATAGGTAAGAGAGAAGCAAAGAGGACCAACCTGAATCTTTTGCTTGATTCCTTGCTTGATTTCTCTCTCCCTTGATAGAGCTTGCCACTCCTCTCCTACTTGTCCCACTTTAGAGAATACATGTAGAGAAAAAGTAACAAAACACCATCAAAGCATCTCGATCTATAATATGATAACCAATGCAGAATCAGAAATACATTGAACATACAATTGCATTCACAAATAACAATATTCACAAATACATGATTGAATGGAGGAAAAATCAAAGAAATTTGTTAATAGTAGAAATAGAAGAGAGGATTACAACCCAACTGTCTGATCCAGCATCATCCTCCCAGCATCAAAGCCCTTTTCACCTCATGAAAAGAAAGATCACCAAACAATACAATGTTCCTTCTCAAAGAGAAACCAACAACAATTCCTTCCAAATTACAAAATTCCAGCCTCCAGATCTCTCAGATGAGGGATCCATTTATAGATGTCTTGCAAGGGTGTGAGTCATCACTGGGTTTTTGATTAGTGTCATTCCACTGATAGTTCTTGGTTCCACTTGGAGATTTCATTGATCTCTTACTCATTCTTGGGTGAATTCAGAGAGGCAAGTGTCATAGGAGAAGTTTCTAGAAGATTCCATGAGCATCCACTTAGCAAACTGTCTCAGCCATTTGTCCATTTTCGCTCATCGTACCCTATGGAAGGCCTCTTCAGTATGCATCGCATCTGGCTAGTGTAGCAGCTAGTATGCATCACACATTGATCATGGAGCAGTCAGTATGGTCCAGTTTTGGCCAGTTTTGAGTGGCTTTTCAAGTGGAGCTTCTGGGAAATGATGTAATCAGTTGACCATCATCCTTTAGGGTATGAAAGAACACTTTTAGGAGTTGAAGAGCCCTTGGTTTATTGACATATGTGATTGGGGTTGAAGTGCCCAAATATGTCTATAACTATAAGTATGGAGAGGAGTTCCAAGCTCGGTCAAGGGGGAGAAGGATCGAGCAATGGATTAAGCGAAAGTTCTAGGTTGGTCCACTCATCTTTCTCTTATCTATTGTGCATAGAAGAAATTCTTGAATTACTTTGAACTATTGTTTCTAGGGTAGCTACCAAACCTAGAGGGCTATTCAATCGAAACGAAACTAATTTTCCCAGAAACAGAGTCCTTGTGTTATGTCAGTGTTAGAGGTACTCCAATCATGCCCCACTTAGGGGAGTGCATTACTCTCTACAATCAGAGTAGTTGATCCAAAAAATTCTCTTGTAATTACATTTGATATGTCAAAAATCAAAAGAAGACTCCCCCATCATATGGCTTTCCAGATAAATTCTACATATCGCAAGACCAATATCTTTCAACCTGTTATCTCTGAGGGAGCTTCCACATGCGTGATGTCCATGTCATGTTGGAATGCCATTGGATTTATTCAAGATTCTCCTTCACCTACTCTATTGATGACATTTGATGGTCATTCTCACCGGCTGCATGGGATTATTCCAACCTTTCCCATCTATGTTGGGGGAAAGGTGGTAAATATTGAAGTAGAAATATTCGATGCGAATTTGGATTACAAACTCCTTTTAGGCAGGAATTGGATTTATGAGATGGATGTCATTGTATCATCATTATTTCACATCCTTTGCTTTCCTCATGAAGGGATAATTATAAAGGTTGATCAGATGGATTATTCTTTGGGATACTCTCATGCATCTTCTGAGTCTATTGTTCTGTTAGTGGACAATCCTAGGCAACCTATATATAATTAAGGAGTTGGAATTTACTCTTCCTTAATGGGAAATTTTGATCTTCCTTCTCCTATAGCTAGAAATAATGCTATTTCATCCTATAATATACCTTCTCGAAGAGAGTTCATTAGAACTCATTATGTTTCAGACCCTTGGCCTTTACACTCATCTACTACCACATTAGATGGAGGGCAGGTAGGTGGAATGGCATGTCCTATGTCTACAACATAAATTGCTTATCAGTATATTTTTAACTCTACAGACTCCAATCCTACTCTTTTCTCACCATACGAGTTGGATGGAGATGTGGCTCTGGCCTAGACCCTCGATTCAACTTTGGCTCAAGATTTCTTAGATATTGTCTTTCCATCTGAAGAAGAAATTCTAGAAGCAATGATCGGTGTTGATATACCATGGGATGATTTGCATCATCATTCATATTTCCTCCCTCATTTGTGATAAGTTGAGTCAAGTTTGTCCAGTCTTTCTACTAGTGATGTTCATGCAGTTTTAAACCCTTTGGCCCCAACATAGTTTTTAAACGAAGGTAACATGTCTGTTATCTCACAAACTGTACCGGCAAACATCTCTAGGAATCCTAACATTATTTAAGATGTATTCATTGGAGCTGACTGTTCCCCTGAAGAAATTCAAACTTATATCGACCTCTTCAAAGAGTTTCATGATGTGTTCACTTGGTCTTATGAGGAAATGCCTGGAATAGATCCACCTATAGTCCAACATGAGATCAAGACATATGAAAATGCTAAACCTATTCATCAAAAACTTTGATCGGTCAATCCTAGAAAGAAGCAGTTATCAAAGTTGAAGTTGAGAAGCTGCTAAAGGTTGGTTTCATATACCCTGTTCCTTTAACTGAGTGCGTCTCTAATCCAGTTCCCATATACAAAAAGCAAGGAACGATTTGAGTATGCATTGACTTTAGGGACCTAAATAAGGCTTGTCTAAAAGAAAATTACCCCACGCCATTTATGGATCAAATTATTGATGAATGTGTGAGTAATGAAATTTTTTCATTCATGGATGGATTCTTTGGTTATAGTCAAATTACTGTCCATCTAGAAGATCAGCACAAGACAACCTTTATTTGTCTCTGGGGTACGTTTGCCTACAAAAAGATGCATTTTGGCCTAAAAAATGCTAGAGCCACTTTTCAGCAAGCCACGTCTTATTCTTCTCACAACATCAAGCACATTATCGAAGCATATATGGATGATTTAGATGCTCTTTCTCAAAAGAGAATGGATCATCCCAAACATCTTCGATTTATTTTTGAGCAGTGTTGTTTTGATAAAATCTGGTTGAATCTGAATAAGTTTGTTTTCATGGTCACATTCGATTGGTTGTTAGGATTCATCATGTCAACATAGGGGATTCTTGTAGATCCCTTCAAGGTTAAGGCAATAATTCAGTTGCCTCCCCCCACCTTCCATATGTCAACTTCAAAGTCTCTAAGGAAAAGCAAATTTCTTGAGGAGATTTATAACCAATTATGCCAAGATCACTAAAGGATTTATGCATTTTCTTATGATCTTTTGATTATTTGAAAAAATCATTAACCTCTGCTCCAATGTTGACTTCGCCTGATTATAGGATAAATTTCCTCTTGTATCTCACTGAAGCAGAACCAGCCATTGGTATGGTTCTAGTTCAGGAAGATGATGCCTTATGTGAGCATGTAATCTACTATGTAAGTCGAGCCTTGGTAGGTCATGAACTGCGCTATTCTCCCATCAAGAAATTAGCTTTAACAGTTTTCCATATTGTCCAACGGCTTCAAAATTATATTCTTCTTTGAAAAATGTTCGTCTTCGCAGCCATCAATCCATTCCAATTTATTCTCAGTATGAAAGTGATTGAGGAAAAATATAATAGATGGATTGTCATCTTGCAAGAATTCAACCTTGAATTCATGTTGGCTAAATCTAACGAATCTTGAGTATTTGGAGAGTTGAAATCAGAGTTGCCTTGTGAGGAAGAAATCATTCACGAGGAAACTTTTCCTGATGAACATATATTTCTTATTTCCTCACAAGATCCTTGGTATGGAGATATCATTATATATCTCCAGACTTCAAATTTTCTACCCACCTTTTCCAAGGACGAGGGTAGAACGTTGCGTCACCTCGCTAAGAATTATGTTATTATAGGTGACACATTGTATCGTCGCGGGATTGATTCAATCCTTAGGCATTGTTTAACCTTGGAAGAGGCATAGTCAGTAGTTAATGATTGCCACAGTGGAGCTTGTGGCAGTCATCTATATGGGCTTGCTACAACCCAAAAATTTTTGCAAGTAGGTTACTTTTGGCCTTCGATCTTCAAATATTATATTGCGATGGTCAAAAGATGTCATCCTTGTTAGGTCTATACTCAAAATATACGTGCACAGGTAGTTCCTCTTTTCCCTATTATCACTGTTGGTCCTTTCACGAAGTGGGGCATTGATTTCACTACTTGTAATCCACCTTCAACAGGAAATTACAAGTATATCATTGTGGTCGTAGACTACTCTACTAAGTGGGATGAGGCCATGCCTACTTTCAAGAATGACAGTGAAACAACGACCTTGTTTCTCTTCAATCAATCTATTTCCCAGTTCAATATTCCTAAAGATATTTTCACTGACCATGGCAGTCATTTCCAAAATCAACTAATGTCTGAATTGGCTCTCAAGTTGGGTTTCTGGCATGAGCATTCATCTCCATATTATCGTCAAGCCAATGAGCAGGTTGAAACTGTGGACAAATCCATTAAAGTCATCCTCCAAAGGACTATTGATAAAGCTAGATCCAATTGGCACATCATATTGTATTCGACACTTTGGGCATACCGAACGTCTGTTAAGATGATCACTGGTTTTACTCCCTTTCAACTGGTTTACTGGTTGGAACCTATTTTTCCTGTTGAATGTGAAATGCCTTCCCTTAAACTAGATGTTGAACTTCTTCCTGAGACTTCTAGTCTCGAGGAGTGCCTTGCTGATTTAGAGCATCTTGATGAGTAGCGTCGAGATGCTCCTGTTAGCGCTTGGAATTCACCTAGGCTGAGATAGACAAACTCTCAAGGCTACATCAAACCATTTCACCTCGTAGCTAGCCCTACGAGGTATGAGAAGGCTCTCTCGGGTCAGATTCGGTAGATCTTTCAATATGATAGCTGACCAATTAGGATCAAAGATATTAAGCTAGTAAATTGATAAGGTGGGTTGATTTAAAGATTTTTTGGGTTTCTGGTGGCAATTGGAGGGAGTGCAATTCAGGGTGCGGGGATTGAGCACAGTTTTTGCAGGGGGATCTTTGGGGCAAGGTAGGAGTGAGCGCTGATGCCTTAATCTGAGATGGATGATCAGGGATGATAGAGAAGGAGCTAAAGAGGGCAAACAACCATTTGAATCCTCTCTAGATAGCAGAAAACATAAATTTTGAACAAACTAAAAAGCTGAGCATGTCAAAGCATGTATTCAAACTTTACCACTTCATCTGTCCAAATAGAAGCAAAAGAGAGATGTAGAATACATAAACAAAACTTACAAGAACATGTAGAGAACACACCATCAACACAAAAATCCACAAGAATCCACAATGATGTCTGCAAAACCCTGGCCTTCCTCTTCTTTAAATTGCAAAGATAGATGTACAATA
>APFE031246989.1:0-10219 GCA_000404065.3 Pinus taeda | reverse complement strand
GGAGATGAAGCACCAAAACTATGGGCACTATTTGGGTAAATTGGTACATCAACTTCACGGGTTGTAACTTTGGCATACAATCTCCTTTTGATGCGCACAATACCTCGTTAGAAATATCTGGGTCTGGTTTGGGTAAATTGGTACATCAACTTCACGGGTTGTAACTTTGGCGTATGATCTCCTTTTGATGTGCACAATACCTCGTTAGAAATATCTATCTGAGGACTACAAATTTTGAATGTAATCATGAGTCCTTAACTCATGTTTCCATGGTTTTCCCAAAATATGTCTTTTAAGGCCTCAAAATGGCTACGGAAGTTTAGGACCCCAAAAAACTACCAAAATAGTAAATTATGCAACAATTAAGGAAACTGAAAAATTGAAAGAGACAATGTTGGGTTCCAAGTGGAATAGGAGGGTTGCCACCAATATCCACCTGGATCAAAGTCAAGAAGGATTACTCAGAGATTATATGACGGTTACGATCATGTACAAGAACCTATTACTTCAATTATGGGAAATATTTCTCATAAGTTATTTTCTAGCTATGTTGCACTAAATTATAAGATTGATGAGCCCTTTATTTTTACAGAAGATGGGTTGAGTAGTGTTGTGATGGAGGAGAGTGATACTTGGGAGACAAGCTTTGGAGGGATTGGTTATTGATTCCAATACTACAATAGAATTGGATTTGCATCCTATAAGTGAAGTTGACGCACTGGATTTGCATTCCAACAAATCGGAAGAAAGTGGTGAGAATTGGTGAAGTTTGTTGAGGATAAGTGGTCTTCAAGATCACATGTATATCCTTTAGTGATTGGAGGAGATGAAAGGTTTTTGTTCTTGAATTTGATCCAAATATAAAATAATATCTCAAATCTAATTTTGAGTGAAGAGAGGAAAGGGAAGGGTATCATTCTTACCCTCTACTTCAGCTCGCTAGAAGTTTAGATGGCTTGCTTAGTGATTACAAGATGGATACAAGCATGTTCATGTGCCAAAGAAATTAGAAACTTAAGTATTTTTTATAAGCTACTTAATAGACATGTTGCACTAACTTATTCAATCAATTAGAGTTCTAGAGATTCCATTTCTTGCAAAGAGGGAGTGCTATCTTTTCATTGCTTTGAAAGTATTTTCACCTAGCTAGGGGAGTACATGGTGTGATGATGAAGTCTTGTAATACCCTATCGCCTTTGTTTTATTTTTGCTGAACTACTTGGTGTGATGATGAAGACATGCTTCTCGAGGTCAGTGTTAGCACACATGTGATGGTTTTGAAAGATTTTACAAGGGTGCAATTGTTTAGGATGATGGGTGCTTATAACATGTATTAAGGACCATGGAGGATGGTTTTATACTCTTGGAATTTTGGGATAGGTCATTAGAGGTATTGGAGAAACCATGCATATATGTTGAGGAATAATTATTGAGTTTAAAAGCCAATGATTGGAGGGTGGACAAATGACACTTCATTTGGGGCTTTGGTAGTTGAATGACACTACTTAGTTCCATATTTTTGTGTCAACATCCCTCACATTAGGCTATATAAGAAAAGGGAAAGTTCTTTATTAATCACAACTACCTCGTATCTTATATATTGATATTTGGTGTGATTATAGCTACTTGGGAATCTTGTAAGATCATGTATTACTTTTGTAACAAATATTCAATGCTAATTGGATACTAGTATTAGGGTTCTTTCACTTGTTAGATGCAAGTATGTGGCCCTTCTTAATGATTTCTGTGATGCATGTGGAAGCTCATGGGATTTCAAAATTCGTGTGATGTTGGCTTGTTGGTAGCTCCAAAGATTGGCTTGTAGAGTTTGGTGTAATGCCTTGCTTGGCCTTTGTATTATTGAACAAAGTTCGTAGTAATTGTGGAAAACATATCTAGGTTTGGGACGCATCAAAGACTCTTTTACTCGGATGATTTGTGAAAGGAATTGTTCCACCAACTCAAGATGAACTGGGATGTTGTGCTTTTCATTACTAGGATAATATGAAGTGTACAATTGTTATGCTAAATTTTCCATCATAAATAAGATATTTCTCTTGGATCAATCAATATTCATTGCTATTTTACAACATGATTTTTTAAGATAGTGGACTGAATTCTATGTTGTCATAACATGCTTAATGAAACTTTAAAATCTATAATATTACATTTTCATTGTAGTTGAAGTAATCTTCATATATGTGTAATAAGATAGATATTTCAGTAAGAGACTGTAAAATGATGTACACATGAAGTCTTTTTCATGTTTATATCCCTTACTTTACCTAGAAGTAGTGTTGCGAAGTTTTGAATTTTCTTACAAGTCCATTAAAGAAATTAAATACAACACCAAGGATACAAAATCTATGTGGCCTCATAGAAGTGAGGCATATATTTATAAATGGGAAGATTCAATAAATATTGACATATATACAAACCAACATGACTTTAATAAGTTTACATGGTAAGTTCCCACCTCAAAATCATTAACTAAGTGCTAATACTTGGGGATCATAACAAAAGGCACAATCATTCTGTAAGTAAGAAATATTTCATTAGGTCACCTACTGCTATTTTTTTTCATAGTGAATCTTGATTTCAAACACTCTAGGATTTATCCCTAAAAATAAGTCCGAGTTCAACTTTATTTGTACTAGAACATCATTCCTAAAATTTGGCCTCAATTGGTATAGATAACATCTTTCTCTCCCCATTTGACATAAAAAAACAAAGGTTAACTCCCATTGAAACTGTCTGTCCCCTTTTCTTTCTTTACTGAAGATTGTGCGAATCAATTTGGCGTAGAAATTACTCCGAATTTCTGCCTGAGATACTCAAATATCTCTTTGGGAAGTGGCTTAGTGAATATGTCTAAAATATGCTCTTCAGGGCCAACATATTCTAGCTTAGTATTCTTTTTTTTTACTTGATCCCTTAGAAAGTGAAACTTTATAGCAACATGCTTAGTCTTAAAATGCATCTTTGGACTCTTAGAGATGTTTATTGCACTTGTGTTGTCACGAAGTATTGAAATAGGCTCATCACATTTTACTTTTATGTATTGTAAGGTTTTCTTCATCAAGAGGACAACATGTTGCTACTATAATATATTCTACTTTTATTGTAGACAAGGATACTTAATATTGCTTCTTATGTAACTAGGATACTAAATAGTCTCCCAAGTAGAAGGATGCTCCACTTGTACTTCTTTTTTCATCTAAATTTCCTACCCAATATGCATCTGTGTAAGCTACCCGTGTTAATTCCTTTATTTTTAGATACCACAACCTAGATTTTTTCGTTCATTTGAGATATATGAATATTCTTTTCATTATTAGAAAATGAGTTTCCTTCAGTGCTGCTTGAAATCTTGAAACCTATCCAACTTCTTGCATTACATATAGTCTTGAAGCTATCACATACAGTAGTCTACCAATCATCGATTTATATTGTTTTGGTCCATTTCGCTAGATTCACCTTCTTTTCTCAACTTGCATATGATGATCATAGGAGTGATCGCAAGTTTCTAGTCTTCCATTTTCAGCTGCTTCAACATTTATTTGGTTCACCTGGTTTGAGAGATGAAAATGAATTCATCTAGTAGAGATATATTTATTTCAAAAAATAAAGTTAGCTCCCCATGCAAAGAAATTTCAAATTCATTTGTCATATCATTTGCAAAGTTTTGACTTAATATATGATCATCACTTCCAAAGATGATGTTGTCAAAGTATATTTCAAAGAGAATAATATTATCTTGATTTTCCTTTATATAGAGATTATTGTCTGCATTTCCCTTTTTGAATCCCTGTTGTTGCAAATACCTGCTGAATGTTGAGTACCATGCTCTAGAGGCTTTCATAAGTCCATACAAAGCTTTATTTAGTCTACAAACATAGTCCTCATCTTTTGATAATAGGAATCCTTTTGGTTGTTCTATGTAGACTTCTTCTAGATCCCCATTAACAAAGTATAAGTTTACATCCATCTTATACACTTTTATTCTTTTGGAGCATGCATAGGCCAAGAGCATTTTGATTGCTTCCATTTTGGCCACTAGAGCAAAAGTTTCTTCACTTTCTATTTCTTCAACTTCGGATATTCTTTGCACACTATCCTTGCTTTGCTTTTGGTCACCTTTCCATATTCATTTAGTTTATTTATGAAGACTCATTTTGTACCAATCACGTTTTTGTTCTTGGGTCTTGGAACAATTTCCCATGTCTCATTCTTCTCAATTTGGTTCAGTTATTCTTCCATGGAATTGATCTGAAGTTCATCATTTCTAGCTTCCTCAAAGTTACTTGGTTCAATTGTGGATGATAGTGATACATGCCCTTGCTTCGATGTTTGTGCTTTTTTTTTCTTCTTTTGGTTTCTACTCCTACACTCTTTTCCCTAATTATTTGTTTAAATTTTTGGATGATTCTTCTAATACCAACATTTAGGTGTCCTCAAAGGTGTATGCAAATCTTGCTAATTATCTGATTCTTCTTGTTCTGTCTCTAGATGCTTCTCTTCTTCTTTTTCTTCCTCTTGCTTTGGTTCTCCCTCTTCCTATTATTCAAATATGTGTGAATGTTTTCTTTCCATATTGGTATTCAACACTTTTGTTTCATTAATTTTTACATTGATATTTTCTACTATCTTGTTGAGTCTAAGATTGTAGCACTTATATGCTTTGCTTTTACATGAGTACCCAACAAGTATGCCTTCACCTATCCAGAGTAAAACTTTCCTAACTTCTAGTCATCTCTATTTATGTTACATTTGCTTCCAAATATTCTGGAATTCTTGACACTAGTTGGTCTTCCCTTCCATAGTTCATAGGGAGCTTTTTCATTGTTGCTTCCGAGCAATCCTCTATTCAAAACATGAAAAATATATGTACTTATTGAACCCAAAAGATATTACTTAGCTTGGATTTGTGCAAAACAAATTCTATCCATCTCTTCCACAATTCTGTTATTTCTTTCAATCACTCCATTTTTCCGAGGAGTTCAAGCTATTAAGAAGTGTCTTCTTATTACATGTTCTTCAAAATAGTCATTGGATTCATTTGAAGTAAATTCTCCTCCATTATCGAATCTCAAGCAATGGCTTTTTAAATTGGTTTCATTTTGAACAACTTCCTTGAATATTCTAAAAATTTTCGAAGCTTTTGACTTCATCTTAAGAAAAAAACCCAGGTCGTCCTTGTGTAGTCATCAATAAACAACATGAAGTATTATTTTCCATCTATTCCTTTTGTTCTCATTGGCCCACATAAATCAGTATGTACAAATTCTAGTGTTTTTTTCATGGAATGTTCCTTAGTTTTGAACTCAACTCTTGTTTCTTTTGCACACTGAAATTACACACACATAATGTTTGAAGGATTTGTAATTTCACATATATCACTTAGAATTCATTCTTACTGATCTTTACAATATTGTCAAAGTGTGTATGCCCCAATCTCCTATGCCAAAGCCAACTTTGATTTCCCTTTGTTGAGCAACATCTTTCCCTTCTAATCTCATTTACGATGTATATGTCATTTGGAGCTCTTATTGTTGTTGCAACCAATTTCCTTAAATACTTCTTTCCTTATTTTACATTAATTTGAATTGAATATAAGTATGTGTCCTTGATCACACATTTTTCTAACACTTATTCCCAAAAGTGACAAATCTTCCTTTTTCTTTCTTCAATGTTACAATAAATTTTTTTCTCCATTCATATGCTTTGAGCATCCACTATCAATATAATATTAACTTCTTTTGCTTTGGGATTGTAGGGTAAGCCCATATTCCTCAACCTTCAAATATTCTTGTTTCTTTTTCCGAGTTCTTCGTTGCTCCCCCATATGATGGACATGAACCTACGTTGTTTCCCTTGAAGGAACTACCAAATTGCTTCTATAATTTATGGCCATGTGTTTAAAATTATTCCATTTGTAACACTTATTTTTATCACTAGGAATGCCAAAATTATTATAATTTCTCTTGAGAACCTACCTCACAAGATTTTCTACCATAACTACCTTCATAGTAGTTCTTGGGATTTTCATAGCTATTTCTAGTATTTCTACCTCTTGCATAGACTCTACTATTTATAACCTTTTGCTTAAAATTATTACAAGAATAACACACTCCAAGAAAAATATTTTGGTACCTTAGTGTAAGTGGTCTTGTTGATGGAATTTTCCCTCTCAATATGATACTCTTCTTCAATATTATCATTGTTGGATTTTGTGCATCCTCCTTTAGCAACTTATATTCTTCCTTCTCGATAGGACCCTTGAGTGCATCAACATAACTTCATTTCTTTCCTTCATTTCCTATCATCATATAGCTTGAACCTTTATCAATATTATTTGTTTATATTGTAGTCCATACCTATCAGTGAATTATTTATGGTTACGTATGATTTCATTCAATATTTTGGTACTATTTGTCAATTTTTTGTTGGATGTCCTTCTTCCATAGTTCCTTCCTCAAGAAGACTATCTTAGCTTCTACATTCCCAATTATTCTCTCCTTCTCTTCCAACTATCTCCTGAGCGTTTCTTATAAGATAAGTTAAGTGAATAATCAGTTCTGTCTCAAGATCCAATTCTCCTTATTCTTCATGATTTCCTTCATAGTTTTCAGGAGTTTCATTATTAGAATCTAATTCCATGAATAGAAATCTATCAGAATCATGGTCACTATCATCTCGCTTCATCAGATGAGTTACTATCTTCTCTTGAATACAAACTTTTCTTTCTTTTGATTCTTTTCTAATATTCCTTTTATTTCTTATAAATTTCTTCTTCATCACTCTACAAGAACTTATTGAACAAAAAACATTTATATATGAGGCCATAAATAAACCACATACAAAATTAAGTATCTAAGTAAACAGAATGATGAATTAGCCATACATTCCCCCTTTCCCTTGGTCATTTCCAACTTCTAATATGGAATCATCATACATTGATCAACGTTATAGTACGAAAAAATTGCACATATTACCAAGATGATAGTACAACAAAATTATGACAAAATGATAAATCTTTGTGAAAATATCAAACATTTAAATGGGTTAAGTCATAAAATGCTTTTCTAAGAGAAAAACATGAGTCACCCATCCTTTGTGCTATATTTTCACAAGTTAAGGCATCTTCAACAACTATACTCACACATTACACAAAGAAAACAAATGAACTAGAGTATTAGACCACAAATAAGGCATATAATAGATTAAATAACGAATAAATGTAATGAAGAATTAACCATACATATCTCCTTGACATAAAGAAATGTCCACTCCCATGTAATCATTAGACATAAAGAAATTATTTTCATTTAGGTAAAGTGAAGAAAATGTTAAAAATCTCTTTTACTCTTAAAACTACCTATTCTAGATCCATTAAGTGTATAGAAGCTTTGATCTCTCTTAAAGCTTCATAAATCTAGGGTTAAACGAATCTAGGCTAGTAGTATGAAAATTAAGGGTAGACATTGGTATTTATACCATTAAACCTAAAACCAAATATTTATTATATGAAATAAAAAAATAAAGAAAAAATGATGGCACCCATGGTAACTTAACCAATTTTGCATTAATTAAACATAAGGAAATGATGAATGATAACTAAAAAAAGGGGTGAGTAATGACAAAGAAATGAAGCAGAAAATAGATCTAATAATTTTGTGGTTGACATGGATGGCATTTAAAACTAGCTAGAAGGATACCATAAAGTAGTCAAGGATATAACATAACAACCCTAAATAATAAGGCTTGAAAAACATAAATATTTTGAACCCAATGTAGTTTAATTAATGTTATGACATATGTTTGAATTTAAGAGCACTAATTAAGCGATAATGCCCAAGAACCATGCTAGAATAAGAAACCATTTTGCAAATGAAGAATATTTAATTTAATTATAAAATGATGCTATTTTGCTAGAAAATAACATGACTCACCTCTCCTCTGCCTTGAATTTACATTGTCTAATGTATATTATTCAATTATCCTTCTTATACTCTACAACTACAACCACTTATTGAGCGAACAAAATTTATATATGAGGCCATAAATAAACCACATAGAAAATTAAGTATCTAAGTAAATCGAATGATGAATTAGGCATACATTCCCCCTTCCCTTTGTCATTTCCAACTTCTAATATGGAATCATCATACATTGATCAACATTATAGTAGTGAAAATAATGAATAATAAGTCTTTAGGGTGTGAACCACAATATAATTATTTTTTAAGCAAAGTTCATGGAAAATATCGAAAATCACACATATTAACAAGATGATAGGAAACCAAAATTATGACAAAAGGATAAATATTTGTGAAAATATCAAACATTTAAATAGGTTAAATGATAACATGCTTTTCTAAGAGAAAAAACATGACTCACCCATCCTTTGTGCTACATTTGCACAAGGTAAGGTATCTTCAACGCTGGAACTTCTTAGATTCCACAACTATACTCATGCATTACACAAAGAAAACAAATGAACTAGAGTATTAGACCACAAATAAGGCATATAATAGATTAAATAACGAATAAATGCAATGAAGAATTAACCATACATATCTCCTTGACATAAAGAAATGTCCACTCCCATGCAATCATTAGACATAAAGAAATGTAAGTGAGACACATTACATATAAGAAAAGGTGATTCACATTCATTTATGAACAATAACCCCCATCTTATTTTGTAAGAGAAAATCCTGATTCCTCCATCCTTTGTGCTACAATCCAATAGTGTAAGGTATCTTCGCACCTACACCTTCATAGACTATATTACTGTAGGCACTCACTACATAAAGAAAAAAAATATATTTAACTATGAGACCATAAATAAAAGACATAAAAATTTGAATAAAAAATTAACCATGCATGTCTCCTTGCTATCATCCATTTCCAATTCACATTGAATCATAAGCCATGATAGAGAAACTCAAATGAGACACATTGCATCTAGGATAAGGTGATTCATATTTATTTATCAACATTAACCTCCATCTATCTCTTTCATTTTCTCTACATACTAGTGTCCTCTTTTAAGCAACAAACCAAACCAAGCCCAATCTACAAACAAGAAAAAAAGACAAAACAACTATAACATATCAGAAATAAAACAAAAAAAAACAAAAGCATACAAACAATAAGAAAACAACAAAATAATGGAAATATCCTAAATCTTTGTACATAATCCTTCCTACAATGTGGTCTCCTTCTTTGAAAGAAAAGAAGTAGGCATAATTAGGTAAAAATAAATAGAGGAAAAGTAATTTCAAGCATATCTCACAACCAATAATTATCACTAATATGAAACAAACCATTTGTAGAGTTTGTTTTATAAAATCGAAAATAGGCCTTTATATCTTTGACATACTGCGACTGAGCCTGCTTCAAATTCCTTTCTCTCCGCAGCAGAACTTCAGGGCATTGCTCCCCCTTGCACACACTCATCCCCCATGTGATCGCTGGGTTCCCAAAGTTAAAATTCTCTCTACTGAGCAGAGATTCAGCCACAGCGTTATTATTGCTCTGCCCTTCTGGAAGAAATGCACGAAGTCCAGATTTTTCCCGCTCTGTAAGATCATCTCTCCACACCTCTACCGTTAAAACGTTTCTGAGATCCTGTAGCGCAAATATTTCTCTGGGCAATTTTATGGTTTCAGCAATTTGAGCTTCCTGTATCTTGTACTTGTTGCTCACACAATGCTTTGTTATACCAATCTCTGGTTCCGGCGATCTGGTTGTGTTGGGCTTGGGCTTCTTGTTTTTGTGGGTATAGCCTTCAATTTTTTCAGAATGCCGTTGGCAGTAGCTCTTGCCCTCCACGCCAGGCTGAGAACAATGCCATTGCCTCCCGTCCGATAGATTGTACCGTAATTCATCTGCCAAAGCGCTTTCTACGGTTGCCCTCGGGCTCATGATTAAGTTCTGTGGGTACAGGATATTCTCTGTAATTTAAGAGCAAAGAAAGATAAAAGGGCCATAAGTTGTACTGTAATTTCAGAGCAAAGAAAGATAAGAAGGCCAGAGATTGTAGTGTGGCCATTGTGATGCAACCCCTTTTTCTATTTATAGTTCAACCTTGCGGGTATTTCTTCCATCTTCCATGGCGGCCGACGAGACGCGTTTGCCAGGTTTTTTTTAATGGGTATTGAGATTGGAGAAGTATTTAGAAACATTAATTTAAAAAAAATAAAATTATATA
>APFE031246977.1:0-44989 GCA_000404065.3 Pinus taeda | reverse complement strand
AGCCTCTTCGAGGGGGCAACCTCCTTTACATTACACAAATGAACAATTCTTGGATGATACAAATGATAAGGCCTCCTTTCTATATATAGGAGTCTAAGGGGTCATAATATAATCAGAGCTGACATAAAAATAATAATATAAGGGCACAATAATAACAATAGGGGCTTCTATATGACATAATAATAACAATATGGGGACTACATGGGCACAACAATATAATAAGGGAGTTGTATTAATAACAATAAGGGGTTACACTAGTAGTATAGGGACCTAACATGCCCCTCTCCTTCAAAAAATGTTGTCCTCAACGCTTGAGTAGTTCTTGATTCTTCTATATAAATTCTTGTCCTCCCATGTCGAATCTTCAACGAGTAAGTTCTTCCACTTGATGAGATACTCTGAAATTGATCTATTTCATAGTTGTCGATTTCTCGGTTCTGTGACTGCTTAAGGTTCTAATATGATTTTTCCTTCCTTGTCAAGTTCTCGCAAGATTGTTTGAACTGGGATCTTCTACAACTTTTGAATGAGTTCCCACTCCTTTGGGCATATGGATATTTGTAAGGGTTGATGTTCAGAGGAACACTTCTTGGAATCAAATGAATAACATGATCATGATCACGAATAGGTGTGAGGCCTTTGGGAGTCTCAAATACCTTGGAATGATTGTCCAAAACGTTTTGGAGATATGGAGAAATACATGATTTCGATGTGGGATCCTCTAGTGAGCATAATTGTGCAATTACACCTCATTGTTCTTTATGTAGAAGATTTGTCACACTGTTAGAGTTGATTATATTTCCAGGTTTCCCTTCGATACCCCTCAATTCAACTTCCTTTCCTTCCCAAAAAGATTTAAAAACTATCGTACCCAAAGATTGTAGCCATTGGACTCCTAGTAAAACATTCACACCACCCATTAGAACGGAAAGCATTGGGCTATTCAATACATATTCTCCCATGGATAGCTTAATATTATGGCACTTTCCAGAGCAATTTATGGTTCCTCCACTTACAACCATCACTTGACACTCTGGTGCTGGATATAGGAAGAAATTCAAATCCTTGGCTATCTTACAATTAATAAAATTATGGGTACTACCTGAATCAATCAACACTATTACCTTTTTCTTCTTGATATGTCCTTCTATCTTTATAGTTTGAGGAGTGGTAATTCCGCTGAATGCATTACAAGATATGGTCGGATTCATTCTTCTTTCTCTGGTGTTGGTTCTTGTTGAGTATCCTTTTATTTTGATGTTTCTTGATACTTTTCTTCCTAATATTTCACTGCTTGAACCTTATTCTTCTTGATATGTCCTTCTATCTTGAGAATTTGAGGAGTGGTAATTCTTGTCAATGCTTTACAAGATATGGTTCGATTCATTTCTTCTTTCTCTGGGGTTGGGTCCTGGCGTATATCCTCTTCTTTTGATGTTTCTTGATCCTTTTCTCCCTCATCTTCGTAATCTATGTAAAATAATTTCTTCTCAACACACTTATGACCTTTAGTGCATTTTCTATCACAATTGTAACAAAGCCCTTTTTCTCTTTTTTCCTCCAATTGTTGTGGTGTAAACCTTGTAGGTTTTGGAAGACTAGGAGAGGAAACACTTCCATAATTATAGTTGTGCTTGGTGGGATTCCTTGCTTCCATAATTTCGCTTTCAATTTTTCTTGCCCACCTGAATTCCTTCTCTAATGAATCAGGTTCCCAAAGACGAACCTCATGTTGAATGTTATCCTTTAAAGTACCTATGAAGACATCAATCCTTTGCTTCTCTAGAATATCATTTACCCTTATATTCAATTTTTGAAAGTCCTCAATGTGCTCTACTATTGAACACTTTTGTTTGATATTTATCAATTGGCTAAAGAAGGTGTTTCTCTTGGCATCCTCATAATGTGCTATCATTTCCTCCATGAAAATTGACCACGCAGCAAGTGGCTTATGAGAACAAAGCCATTTATACCATAAAAATTGATCTGGTTCTAAATATGAAGATGCAATATGTACCTTTTGTAATAGTTTCACCTCATGTAGATCAAAATATTTCTCCATCCGTAGTATCCAATTTATCGGATCCTTGCCATCAAACTTCCTCATATCGCCTTTTATTGATTTTAGGAGATAGATCTTGAAATGATTATAACTATGTAATTTTGGCTCTTACAGTTTTGAAATTGTGACCTGTAGTATCCCTTTGTGCCCTCTTTCTAATGCCACTAGTCTGATCAAAATTGGATTCTCGAAGAAAGAGTTATGCACAATCTCCCAAGATGACCTGATTATATACCTTTTCATAAGAGTGAACTTGTATGAAGTGCCATGTGTCACTGTTTTGACCTTTAGATCTGAAACATATACACAAAAAACTACAGCCCATCCTCTTTCTGTAACTTCTTACGAAATTTCAATTTGATGCTCCAAGATATATTTATGATGATTTTCCCCAGGTCACTTGTTTAGGTTGTTATTAGGGAGTCTGAAGAAACCCTAACTTCCTCAGATCATATATCCGAAATATAGCGAGACAAGATTTGAAATTTGGACTTGAGGTTCAGACCAATTTCTTCTCAAATGTGTTTTTTTTTGCTTCTGAAACTTCGTAGCGAAAACGGTATAGCGAAAATTCTGCGATGACCTATTTTAGATGAAATTATGGAGCTTGCCAAAACCCTAACTTCCTCAAATCATTTCTCTGAACATGTAGCAAGACAAGATCTAAAATTCAGACTCAAGGTTCAGAGCAATTTCTTCTCAAATGGGTTTTTTTTTGCTTCTAAAACGTCGCATAAAAAAAGTTATAGCGAAAATTCGATGACCTATTTGGAGTAGTGAAACCCTAGAATCCAAACCTCTAATACCAAATGTTATGAAACAAAAAGATAGAAAAGATAGATCAATGCCTTAGAATTCAGCCTCTTCAAGGGGGAAACTTCCTTTGCATTACACAAATGAACAATTCTTGGATGATACAAATGACAAGACCTCATTTCTATATATAGGAGTCTAAGGGGTCATAATATAATCAGAGCCAACATAACAATAATAATGTAAGGGCACAATAATAACAATAGTGGGCTTCTATGGGGACAAATAATAACAATATGGGGACTACATGGGCACAACAATATAATAAGGGGGTTGTACTAATAACAATAAGAGGTTACACTAGTAGTATAGGGACCTAACATTGTGACAAAGATTGTCTCAATATGAAAATCAACCATGGTCCAACGTCGCATTGTGACAAGGATTGTCTCGATATGATATACCATGGTCAACCATGGTGCAACGTCGCATCGTCCCTTAGCTTTATAATACAATTAATTCATTGGGTTCATTAATCCCTTGGATTTATACTATTCATATTTTATTCGGTTTATTAATCCCTTGGGTTTTTAATATTGATCCCTTTGTTTTTTAATTCATTTGGATTTTAATATGAATAATTCCTTTGGTTTATAAATTATAAACCCATGGTCAACCATGGTCCAACGTCACATTGTGACAAATATTGTCTCAATATGAAAATCAACCACGGTTGAATATCGCATTGTGACAAATATTGTCTCAATTTGAAAATGAATCATAGTCAACTATGGTCCAATGTCACATTGTGACAAATATTTTGTCAAAATGAAAATCAACTATGGTCAACGATGGTTAACCGTATTTATTTTAGGGTTTATAATATTTATATTAAGGATTATATTTATCTTTGGGTTTATATACCTTGGATTTTTAATATTAATCCCTTGGATTTAATATTATTCCATTGGGTTTATAATCCCTTGGGTTTTTAGTATTAATCCCTTAGGTTTAAGAGCCCCTTGGGTTTATAATCCCTTGGGTTTCTAGTATTATTCCCTTAGTTTTATGATTCCCTTGGCTTTATAATATCAATCTCTTGCGTTTATTGATCTAAGGGTTCATATTTTTAGGATATAAAATTATTCATAGGGTTTATTATATTAATCTTAGGGTTTAAGATTGTCTTTATATGAAAATCAACCCTGGCCAACCATGGTCAATAACTATGGTCACATTGTGACAAAGATTGTCTCATGGTTCAATGTCACATTGTGACAACCATGGCCATCCATGGTAAACCATGGTTCAACAACACTTTGTTACAAATATTGTCTCAATATAAAAATCAACCATGGTCCAGCGTCACTTTGTGACAAAGATTGTCTCAATATGAAAATCAACCATGGTCTTACATCGAATTGTGACAAATATTCTCTCAATTTGAAAATTAATCATGGTCAACCATGGTCCAACGTCACATTGTGACAAAGCTTGTCTTAATGTAAAAATCAACCATGGTCAACCACAGTCCAATGTCGCATTATGGCAAATATTGTGTCAATGTAAAAATCAACCATGGTCAACAATATTTTTTAGGGTTTATATGCTTTGGGTTTAGAATATTAATCCCTTGGTTTTAATATTATTCCCTTGCGTTTTTAGTATTAATCCCTTGCGTTTTTAGTATTAATCCATTGCATTTTTAATATTAATCCCTTGAATTTTATTAGTTTCTTAGGTTTATAATATCAATCCCTTGGGTTTATTAATCTAAGAGTTCATATTCCTGAGGTATAATATTATTGATAGCATTTATAATATTAATCATAGGGTTTAATATAAATCTCTTGGGTTTATAATATAAATTCCTTGGGTTTATTAATCACTTGGGTTTATAATATTAATCTTTTAGCTTGTTAATATTAATCCCTTGCGTTTTTAATATCAATACCTTGGGTTTATAATGTTAAAAATATGAAAATGTGATTAAATTCCAATTTGGACTACTCATTTGATGGATATGATGATGGCACTGAGTTCCTCTTTTAGAGAGGACCGAAATCGACCCAAGATCACCTTGTTCGAACAAGCATAAGTTGGTTTTTGATTTTGTGCACCCACTCATGGATTATGGATCAATTCAGCTTCACTCTCATGCACACTTGGACAAGGTAGCCTCAGCATAAAATGGACATTGTTGGAAAACCCTAGAAACCTATAAATACAAGTGACCTAGAATCTCATTTGGACATCATCACATCAAAAATATTCTTCTCTTCTATCTAATTTGGTTCGACCCATTGGAAAAGGAAAATGTTGTACAAGGGTCTGATTTCATAGATCTGAAGTTCACACAAAATTAGGGTTTCTATTCCGGATGCATGCACAACACTGGGAAATTTCGTCCACACACACATGCATGCTAAGGCCAAGGTAGCATTCAGGGAGATACATATGCACACACGCTAACCTGAAGGGATCATCCAGGGATTTTACTACATTTGACCATCATCTGAAGTTTTCTGAAGTTGTTTGAAGTCTGAATCAAGTTGTCTCTGATATATTATGCTACTATAAATTGGTTTCTGAAGTTGTTGGGTTGTATTGTTGATCATATTTTATTAGGCTCATTGTACTCTACTGAACATTTTATAGCAATCTAACAAAAAGAATAATTTCTTAGATTTTTCGACCCTAGTGGGTTTTTCCTCTTGTCTTTGACCAAATATGGTGTCTCTTGTTGATGTGTTGATTACCTTCTTTGTCATTGCATAGATTGTTATATCTTCAATTTCTATTGATGAATGTATATACTAATTGTAATTGGTGATATTGCTAATTTGAAGTTTGGAATTGGGCTAAATTAATTGATACATCATAGAAGAATCTAAAAATTAACATGGAATTGGAGCTAAGGTGAAGTACAAGCCAAAAAGAAGACAAGGCTTGAAGCACTCGTCTTTGGAAACTTGAAAGAACTAGTCTAGTAAAAGTCAAGATAACATCCCATCAAGAGTGATGAGAAGTCGGTTGACTCATTTAATTTTGTTGCATGGAAAGTTAGGTTGGAGATCATAGTTGATAACAATGATGTTTTTCGACTAAATTCAAGGAAAGGTACCTAAGTCTATAGAGAATGCATCTGTTGCTGCTAAGAACAAGCACAAGAAAGGTGAGTTGAAGTAAAACAAATTATAGCTGATGGATTACAAGATATTCTACTTGCATATGTTGGAAACTTAAGAAGGTCTAAAGACATGTCTAATAAGGTAGTTGGCATGTATGAGGTTGACAATTTGATGAAATCCTCACATTGAAATATCAACCCAAAGACACCAAGATGAACAAAGGAGAGTCGATATAGTCCTACATAATGAGGATATCTTGTATTAGAGATCAATTTCAAAGAGTTAGAGAAGTTGTGTGTGACAGGGAACTGGTGGTCATGACTTTAAGAGTTCTCCCTCCAATTTGGGAGACATTCATCACTACTATAAGAAGCACAAATTTCCTCCCTTCATTTGATGAAATTGTTGGACATCTCACTCAATAAAATTCAAGGACGTTAGCAAGAGGAAGGATTCAAAAGCACGAAGAAGGATAAATTGCTGCATACATCGCTCATGAGAAGAAGAAGAAGAAGAAGAAAGGGAAAGGAGATCGATCGAATTCAAGAAAGCCTTTTCCTTCAATTTATGGTGGAAGAAAGGAATATGTTAACATTGAATGCTACAATTGTCATAAGAAAGGGCACTATGCTCGAGATTTCCCTGAGAAGAATAATGGACCACGTTATAATACTAGAAGCAACAACAACAGGTTCAATGATCAAAGAAGCAGAGATGACCGAAGGAATGACCGCAATGGAAGAAATGATAGAAGAAGAAAAGATGCTCCAAGAAGATCGTCATCCACAAAATAAGTCAAAATTCCCTAGGCATGAAAGTAATGGTGCGAATCAATCTAAATATATTCTTATTTCCACTCTTACAAGTTCATCTCCTGCAGATTCGTGGGATAGTTGGTTGGTTGATAGCGAGGCCACCCATCACTTCTTTGGTTACATGGAAGTTCTCTCTAATTTGGTAGAGAAGGAGTGAAATATGAAAATCATTCTTGGAGACAACTCCACTCATCCCCTTAAAGGTTTTGGATCCATCAAATTTCATTTGAATTCTTGAAAATCTATTGTACTACATGATGCAATGTGTGTGCCTGGGTTAAAGAAGAATTTGGTATCAATATCCGCTTTGGAAGACAAAGGGGTGAGGGTTTCTTTCATCAAAGCAAAGGTTCTTACTTAGCCTGTTGGATCACTTATGAGAGATGCACTCACTTTGGGAACAAGATATGAAGGACTCTATAGGCCACTAGAAGACCACTACTAACATTGGTTCATAATACAAATCATCTAAGTGAATTATGGCACCAAAGGTTGGATCATCTTCATTATGATGTTCTTCCAAAATTAGAGAACTTGGTCTTAGGGATTCCAAAGATTCAATCTCAATATGATAGAGTATGCCAGGGATGTTCTAGTGGAAAAATAACAAGGGGACCATTCCCCTCTAGTGAAAAAAAGACCAGTGACATCCTCCATCTCATTCATTTTGACATATGTCGACTGATGCTCATGCCCTCTAGTAGCGGATATCTCTACTACATCATATTCATTGATGACTTTTCAAGGAAGACATGGATATATTATTTGAAGCATTAGGATGAAGCCTTTGAAACATTTAAGGAGTTCAAAGCATTGGTTGAAAATCAAACAGGGAAAATGATCAAAATATTCAAGTTCGATAATGGTGGAGAATACATGTAAAATGAATTCATTGACTTTTGCAAAAAGGAAGGTGTCAAGAAGGAAACAATTGTGCCATATACTCCCTAAGAAATTGGTCTGGCTGAAAGGAAGAATAGGTCTATAGTAGAAGCCATTCAAGTGATGCTCCATGATTAAAAGTTGCCTAAATTTATTTGGGTTGAAGCTTCACATGCCACCGTATATGTTCAAAATAGAGTGCCTCATCAATCTTTGGAAAACAAAACTCCCGAAGAAGTATTTACAAGTGTGAAACATTGCATTAGTTATCTCCTCATATTTGGATGTCCTATATATTTCCATGTGACGAAGGAAAAAATGAAAAAAATGGAAGGTACAGGAACAAAGGTGCGTTTGTTGGGTATTGTGAAAATTCTAAAGCATTTAGAATATATATTCCTTGTCAAAGGAAGGTCAAAATTAGCAAGGATCTTACATTTGATGAAGATTTCACTCTTGGAAAATAAAAATACCTTCCTCTTCCTCCTCCTCCCGAGAAGAATGGTGATATGGATATCTTGGATGGCCCTTCCATGCCCGAATTTGAGATTGGTATTATTGATGATCCCATGGAGCCCATAGATCCCTTAGATTCTCCTTCCAATAATCCTCCTACTAGGAAGAGACCACTTTGGCTCTGTGACACTCTTCAGGATGCTAATAGCCATGTGCGCATCCATACATCATTTAGAGAAAGGAAGAATCCAAGCAGGTACCAAGGATATGTTGCAACCATGAGCACTATGATTCAAGACGAACCTTCCACATTCAAAGAAGTTGTAAAAGAACAAGTTTGGAAAGATGTTATGGTTGAGGAATATGAATCTATTATGAATAATGATGTATGGGATGTTGCGCCGAGACCGAAGGGGAATGCGTGGTAACTTTAAAATGGATATTCATGATCAAGCATGGAATTGATGGAAGCATTGAAAAATACAAGGCGAGTTCCGTGGCTTGAGGATTCTCCCAGAAAGAGGAAGAAGATTATGATGACATATTTGCACATGTGGCTCAATATACAACCATTCGTTCGATAGCTTCCCTTTTCGCAAGTCAAGGATTGACCCTTCATCAGATGGATGTAAAAACCACATTCCTCGTGGCATGCTACAAGAAGAAGTATTTGTTGAACAACCACAGGGATTTGAAGTAAACGATGAAAAGACACACGTTTAAAGATTGAAGAAGGAATTGTATGGTCTGAAGCAAGCCCCAAGAGCATGGTACACCCACATAGACAGTTATTTGGTGAAGCTAGGATCCACAAGAAGCAATGTCGATGCCAACCTCTACTTCAAGGTAGTCCAAGGTGTTTGGTGTGACTTTTTAGCTATTTTATGCACCTTCTTTCCCTAGTTTTGATCCTCTTATCCTCCAGGCCCATGAAACTTTACATGATTAATCACCCTTTTTTTCATTAAATAAAACCTATTCCACTGCCATGTTATTTTGCTATATTTTGCTAAATGATATGATACTTTATTCCTTTTTGTGGCTAACGAGTGAGCATTGGAGGAGTATTTTGGAATCTCTTCTCATATTGAGGTGTTTCTTGCAGGAACAAGGCTATGGGGTAAATAGGCAGTGTCGATTGATTTCAGAGCATGGTGGAGCAGTTCGTTGTTATACCCTGTATGCTATTACAAGTTGTTGTTACACACCGGATGTTGTTACAAGTTGCTATTACACTGCATGCTAATACAGAGGACCACTATTACACCAAGGATGTTGTCGCTAATGATTTTCGTTACATCTCAAACCGTTATTCACTCGCAGGATGTTGTTGCACCGGAGCTGGCAAGTTGTGGGTACTATTCCACATAATAATTGTTGGGTGTTAGGAATTGTTTATTTTAGAAGCAACAGACCCAAGAGGTTGCAACCCTAACCAATATATATGAGAAGTATTTGTATTTAGAAATAGGTTGTAACTACCTTTTTTTATCAACATGAGAATCGTGAGATTCTCATGATTGATCTATTCCTAATTTCGAGCATGTAATAATTATAAAAGAAATTCGATTTCCTATGTACAAGGACGACATAGAGAAAAGAATTGTTACTCTTCTCTTGTAACTCTAAATTATTTTTAATATTAAATCACTACGGTGATGTTGTTACTCCTCTTCATCTGATTTGTTAATTAATCTCGTGTTATTTCTGCGCCCCTGCTAGGGAGGAAGGGCCCTCCTATTTAGCAGGGATTACAACGGTAGAAGTAGTATACATTATTGTTTCTTTTATTGTCATAGTTTTCTGCTCTTGCTGTACAAATTGTGAATTACATCTGCTTCTGTTCTAGATTATACTGTGTTGTTACACTGGTTTAATTAAACATAATGATAGTGACCCGTTGGTGTAGTCATTAGTTACTATATGGCGTGCCCTTACTCTGGTAATTGTGAAGTGTGATTTCAATTTTGTGGAGTGTTTTAATTTCTACATGAATGATTTGATTTTTGCAATTTGATTAAGCGACATATTGTTCTTTCTATTTTTCATTCTTGGATGTAGTGTATCGGCACAAACAATGCAAACTCCATTGAAACAACAAGACCTACCCTAGGTTGAAAATTAAATGTTGCAATCTCGGTCAGTTAGGATTGATTAAAACATCACTACATTTTGGCGTCATTGTAGGGGATGGTAGTTGACGATACAGTCAGCCAAGTTGTTCATTTGATGATAGAGTATTCCTAGTCCACAATCCTTGGGTGGTAAGACGAGAGGAAAGAACTTGTGCATTGCTCTAACATACCTGGGCGAGCTCACCGTTGTGATCACTAGGGAACTTAGGATGTGGCATTTTAGTGTTTTGTTTAGCGTGTCTTTAGCTCTTCAGTTGTTGGGCGGTAAGACGAGAGGTAAGAACTTGTGCATCACTCTAATATACCTAAGTGGGCTCACCACTGTTGAAGGCTGGGACACTTAGAGTGTGAATCAATACACATAGTGTCCATGTGTGAAACTATAGGAACTATAGAAATAGCAAAACTACACCCACTCTAATTAGTCACAGGAAAAACAGGTCATAAAAAGGAAAGGAAGAGTGTAGGTTTGGGAAGGAAAAAACTTATCCAGGAACTAATCTCTAAGGCAGAAAAAGAACAATCAATCTCTCAAAGAGACGCAAGGAAAACAGGGCTACAAAAAGATGTCACTCCCATAACAAGGTAAGAAGCCTATGATTCCTCTATGTCGGGGCCATATCATTCTAAAGCTAGCACCCACACTCCCAAGATTAAGAATCCAATCCAAGAGCAGCAGGGGGAAGCTAGTAGCCAGAACTTTAGGACCGACGGACAAGGGGAAACTGAGGGGGGACATCAAACACCTGAGACGGGAGAGCGCCTATTGGTTTATCAATATCCACATTCAAGTAGTGCAGTGAAACAACTAGCCCTGGGTTACCTGAGCCATCAATCACACTTGTGAGACCATCACAAGAATAGTTTGAAGAACGTCTGTTACAGCAAGGGTTAGAAGTATTAGCCATGGGGGACAACAATGACAACAATGCTAAAACAGATGCTACTATTACCACCTTTGAGTTCCTAATCAGGGATATCAAAGGCCAAGCTCCTATGAAAAATATTCTTCTATCATCCTTACCATCCTTCCAAGGGATGATTTTGGAAGACCTAGACACCTTTTTATTTGAATTTGATGTCTTACGCAGGAGTTATTACTATATCTCAGATGCTCAGAAACTGAAACCATTTCTTGCTTATCTAAAAGGGGCAACCTTAAGATGGTTCATGGGATTGGGCTTCGCTTCTATTCAAACATGGAGTGATATGAAGGAGATGTTCTTATCAAAGTACCAAGACTATTGCAGAACCAGGGACTTAAGGGAGGAAGTATTCAGAATGACACAAAAGGAGGATGAGAGCTTGGAAGACTCTATAGAGAGGTTCCACTATAATTTACAGAGGTCTAAACACAACAATTCAGACCATGATATCTTGAAGACCATATTTATCAGAGGAATGAGGAACAACTCCCTTCACACCCTGAACCTACTAGGGAAAGGGGATATATTGCAGGAACCATTTGGTGAAATCATAAAGCTCTGTCTAAGATGCTTTAGAGGATCATCTAAGGGGAGAAGCACAACTCGAGATGCCTCTGCCTGAATACAAAAATCTGCAGGAGGAGGAGTAACCAGAGTATAGATTGGGAATTTGTTCAAAATTTTCAAGATCGATATCCTCAATACTCTATCTACCTAGATAACGACAGCGTAGATCAAGAAGACACAAGAAGAAGATGATACACTTATGGTTGTTCTCTGTCCGAATTGCCGGAAGAAGCATCCCTTGAGGGAATGTGAATTGAACAACATCATCTTGTGCAATATTTGCGGACTGGAACATTTGATAGGCTAATGTCCGAAGCTTCCTAGACTAAAGGCAATACTTAGAGAGTCAAGTGAGGAGGTGCAATCCTCTTATTTCAACGCACCAAGGGGGCCATGGTAGCCACGACCTCCAAGTATGTGTCAAGATTTTTCCTCTTTCAATTGATGGAACAATGCATATAATACTCAGCAATATCCATGGAAATATCCTGCTCCTTCTTCAACACATTTTTCTTCACCCTGGAACCAGTGGTCTCCATCTCCCTCTATCCAATATCTTGCATCTCAACCATACCCTTGGAACCAGAACTTCAGAGGAAATTCCTAGAATACTGCTTTACCTGGATTACCAATGCAGAAACAACTACAATTACCACCTTTCCAAACTCTTTCTCCTACACCACCTGCCCGACCCTAACTACCTATGCAACCTAACCCAAACCCGAATAATAAAGAAGCTCAGGGCATAGAGGCTCCGACTACCTTCCAAACCTACCTTATTACCCCATAGGGCTTAATGAAATTCAATTGCGATCAAGTAAGGTAATTAAACCAAGTCAGTCCCCTATCATTACAGAGGAGGAATGTGAACCTTCCAGAGGAGATATTGTAGGCTCTAAGGCAGCTTTCATACCTATAACATCTGATACAGAGGATATTTTTACGTCTGTAATAGCCAACCCGCGAAGGACAGTTACTGTTGTAACAACCAACTCGGGAAAGGTTGGTACACCAGTAATAGCTGACTTGACTGTTGTAACTCAGAATCCTCTATATCCTCATAAATTGACTGAACCTAGAATGACCTCACAACCTGAATCTAATTTTCTTAGGGAGTTGAAAAATTTGCATGTACGAATTCCTCTACTGCAAGCTCTTAAAGAAGTACCTATTTATGCTAAAACAGTACAATATGTGTGCATCAAGAAACCTGGGAGGAAGCCTAAAGACCTTGTTACATAAATGTGATGGGGAAATTATCTGAATTAATGTCCACTCAACCTCTTCTAACTAAGTATAATGATCTAGGAAATCCTACGATTATTGTCTACATTAATGATCAGCCCATAACTAACACATTGATCGATATTGAGGTTGTCATTAATGTGATGACAAAGTACCTCTTTACCACCCTATGGCTATAGGGGCTTAGACATATTCCTACTATACTTGAATTAGTAAACAGATCCCGTGTTAAACCCGAGGGGGTGTTAGAGGACATAGTAATTACAATAGCTTCCTGGAGATATTCGGCTGACTTTCTTATCTTACAACCCAAATCCAATTTAGGGGGACATCCTTTGATCTTAGGGAGACCTTGGCTAGCCACTGCATATGCATTTATAGGTTGCAGATCTAGATCTATGGTGATTTCGGATGTCCAGGCTAGAAATAATCTTAATCTTTACCCCCCATAACCAAATGTGGATTTATATAACCCTTGGTGGGATGAGTTTGAGCCCGAATCAGATATTTCCCTACCACTCCTCACTCTAAGGAAATCCGATACTTCAAGGATAAGACAGAAAATGACATCATTAATGGTTTTATTAATAACTCACTTTCTGTCGCTTCCATTAAAAATTCGAATGAGGAAGAGGAGGTAGAAGATATATATTTTGAACAAATGAGAACCACTCTGAATACTGACAGCAGTCCAATTGAAATAGAACAAGGAAAGTTTCTGAACATTAACCCCAACCTGACTGTTGAACAAAACCAACTGTTGTTATAGCTGTTACAGAAATACAAAAAGGCATTTGCATGGGACTATATGGATATGAAAGGGATCCACCCTAACCTATGCACTCACATATTTATTTGAAGGATGGTTGCAAACCAGTCAGACAACCGCAGCGCCACATGAACCCTACACTGAAGGAGGTGGTGAAGGAAGAATTACAAAAACCCCTGAGTGCTAATTTTATTTATCCGATATCTGACAGTCAGTGGGTGTCTCCACTTGTCATTGTTCTTAAGAAGAATGGCAAATGGAGAGTCTGTGTGGATTACAGAGAACTCAATAAGGCCACTCAAAAGGACAATTTTCCTTTACCATTTATAGATCAGGTCCTTGATACCCTTTCAGGAAAAAAAAATCTTTTCATTTCTAGATAGGTTTAGTGGCTACAATCAGATACAGATTGCCTCAGAGGATCAAGATAAAATGACCTTTACTTGCCCTTAGGGAACTTTCGCGTACAGAGTACTCCCTTCTAGACTCTGCAATGCGCCAACAACCTTTCAGAGGGCAATATTGAGGTTTTTTTCTGATTTGTTGAACGTCTGTCTTGAAATCTTCATGGACGATTTTACACCTTATGGAGATGCTTTTGAAGTAGCATTATCTAATCTGGAAAAAGTGTTAGAGCGTTGTGTATAGAACAATGTTGCTTTGAGCACTGAAAAATGTCACATGATGATGACCAAAGGGATCCTGCTAGGACACTACATTTCTATTGACGGGATCAAGGTAGACCCTGCAAAAATAGAGGTAATTCTAAAAATTCCAACCCCTGAGAGATTTATATAAAAATTTTCAAAAATTGCATCGCCATTATTTTCTTTTCTCATGAAGGATGTTGACTTTTTCTGGACAGGAAAATTGTGAGCAGGCCTTTTTGAAGTTGAAATGATGTGTATCAATAGCTCCAGTTTTACGAGGACCTAATTGGGAGTTTTCGTTTCACATAGCTACAGATGCATCTGATATTGTTGTAGGTGATGTTTTGCGCCAACTGGAGTATAAGAAACCTTATGCTATTTACTACATAAGCAAAAATCTAACTTTGGCTGAGCTCAACTACACGGTGATCGAGAAGGTATTCTTAGCAGTCGTGCATGCCATCAATAAATTTCGACATTATATCACCAGGTTCAAGTATTTGTACACACTGACCACTCTGCCATTCATTTCTTAATGAATAAGCAAATTACCAATGGTATAATTACATGTTGGTTATTGTTGTTACAAGAATTTGATATCACGTTGGTTAGGTTAACTATTGATGATAATTTCATTCCTAGTGAAGATTCTTTCCCTGATGAATATCTCTTTGCTATTTCTACTTACTCACCTTGGTATGCAAATATAGCCAATTATCTTGTTGCAGGGAAGTTTCCACAATATTTGTCCTCCAAGGAGAAAAGAAATATTATACAGCAAAGTGCTACCTATACCTGGATAGATGGGAATCTCTATCACAATGGACCAGATTTCCAGATCATATGTTGTGTTAGATAAAATGAGATCTTTGACATCCTTAAGGCCTGTCATGAGGAACCTTGTGGAGGGCACTTCGCAGACAAGCGGATAGGGTACAGAGTCCTTTCGACAGGGTATTATTGGCCAACAATAGTTCAGGATGCCAAGAAGTTTGTGAAAGGATGTGATAATTGCCAAAGGATGGGCCAACCAGTGCAATCAGATGACATATCATTACAGCCCCAAATCGTCTTAGAACCTTTTGAGAAATGGGCCCTCGATTTTGTGGGACCAATTAATCCTTCATCTAGACAGAAATCTTACATCTTGGTCTACACTAACTATGTCACAAAGTGGGTTGAGGCAAAGGCACTAACCAGAGCCATGGAGCAAGTTGTTTCAAACTTTCTGTTTGAAGACATCTTTGTCTGATTTGGTATACCCAGGGAGATAGTCACAGATGGAGGGTCCCAGTTTACATCCCACATGATCTAGAAGTTGGTTGAAAAATATAAAATCCATCATAAAATCACAACACCTTATCATCCACAAGCAAATTCCCAAGTGGAAAGCACTAACAAAGTCATTGAGGGGACCCTTACCAAGACCATGGCTAGTCACCGAAGGAATTGGGCCGACAAACTTCCAGAAGTGTTGTAGGCATATAGGACTACATGGGGGAATACTATTGGATTCTCACCATATGAAATTGTGTATGGAAAAAATCCCTTATTTTGTATTGAGTTTGAAATCAAGACACTGAGAACAACATTGCAGGTAAATTTGGATCTGGATACAACACAAAAGTAGAGATTGAATCAGTTCAATGAATTGGAGGAGAAATGACTAGCTGCTATCCAACAAACAAAGATTATCCAACAGCAGAGAGCTAAGTGGCATGACAGATTCATCAAGAAGAAGAAGTTCCAGAAAGGAGATTGGGTTGTCTTATATGACTCAAGATTCAAAGACTTCAAGGGTAAGCTCTGCACCAAATGGCTAGTTCCCTATGAGGTAGATGAAGTGTTTGGCAATGGGACTATAAATTTGGTTGTCATTGATAGTGCAAGGATACCATTGCTTTCAAATGGGCACCCTCGTCAGTTATGTCACAAACCTTCTTCAAGGGATTCATTCGTCAACTTGTCACAAATTCGGATCTTCAGATTATAGGAACAGGGGAAAGCTCCCCTGTGTTACAAAAATTTTAATTTTTCCAATAAGTGTAATAGTTGAAAATCAACCATTGTTGGCGACTGTTACACCTTCAAACTTACAAATAAATAATAAATAAAAAAATAAAAAATATGGCTGTGAAAACATTTTCCAAGCGCAGACAGGAAATTTTGTAGCAGTTGAAAACCACTTTCTGGAAGTTGTTACACACTCTGTAACAACATTTTTTATTTCAAGCATACTTTACAATAATGTTGTTACATGACATTTTTCTTTGTTCTTTCATAAAAAATAATAATACATAATAGTCGTCTTGGCTGTTACACCTATAACAGCCGGTGAATTCTAGAAATAATTCGAGTAAGATATTTTATTGCCATAGACAACATGCATCATCATGGTTTGGAAATCAGTTACCGTGACCACCAGAGTTAAGTTTGCCCGTCTCGCCACCAACAAATTCTCCCCATGTCACCCAGGTACATCATACAAAGGTAATGTCGTTATCTACTTTTATTCATTAGTTATGGCAATTTAACACGATATCCCTTTTGACTACCGAGGTCGACTGTCACATTTAATTTGGGGGGGCAAATCATATTGAGACATGACCTTTGCATGGCCTGTGATTATTTAAAAAAATGCAATTAAAGCATGGTGATTTGGTAATCATTGTCACTTAATGACCGATCATACCAAAAAAGGGAAGTCTACCTCAAACTAGACCTCCCATAACCTAGCATTAATAAGGCAACAATATTGTGCAGTACGAACCATGATTGCAATTCTTAATTTGAAATTCTCACCTATGCCACTCTACCATTTACCCCTGTTGGAGCATTGCATCCCCATTCAGAGTGCTCAGAGAAGTGGAAAAGAACAGTTGCAGGCTAAAACAGCTAAGTAGAGTGTCGATTGCTCCATAACTTCTAAATGAAGGAAAAAGGAAGGAGAACAACACTAAAACTGTGTAGCGATGAGTGGAGTAGCGATTTGGCATGAGCTAGGGTCGACAGAGGGTTTGTAGAGTTGCCCCGAAGCATGCTAGATTTTTAAGGATGCAGGCTAGTTTGAGTTCTTCCACATGCTAGAGGGATCAGAAGGGGGAGTTGCCATGGAATTCGCGAAGAATTTAGAGAAAAATCATATGGAGATTACGGGATTGAAGTTGGAGGTTACAGAAGAGGTGATTGCCTGAGTGATAGAATCACCAATGGAAGGAAAGAGGTGGCTTAACAGGAAATTTAATGACCCCTCCTTGAAGGGGGATTCCCTCCAAGAGGAGGAACAACTGGTGAAGAAAGGGAGGGGGATTGATAAGATGTCACTTCCCCAACCATGGGTTGATGTTGCCTTTTACCTCATCAAGTACATCACCTGCGAGGGAAGGGAAACAATCATGTTCGATTACCACTTTCCATTGCTAAACCACCTTCGGTATCGACAACTGATAAATCTTCCCTACTTCTTGTTAGGAAACATCAATCATATGGTCACGACCTGTAAAAACAATTGCGCATCCAGAAATATGTGTCACCAACCATGGCCTCATCAATATCATTGTGTTGGATTCCCTAAGTCGCCAAGGTAGGAGTTGGGAGGAATTCATGAGGAAGAAGGCCAGAAATACCCACATGAGACAAACTGGGATGTCTAAGGAAGCTCCAACAACGACAAAGGAGTAGCCCAAACCTTCAAAAGTAAGGGTTGGTAAGAGGCTAGTCAACAAACTAATTGGTGATAGGTGGCCAAAGCAGAGAATAAGGGTTAACAGGCACCTAGAATCCCCATCCATGACCAAGAAGAGCGAAGGGGCAGTAGATTAGAAGGACGAGGAGCAGGCTCAGCCAGAGGAACCTTCCTCATTTATTAAGAGTGAGATTCAATCCTTGTTGTTAAAAATTGAAAACTTAGAAAAAGAGAATAGAGGTCTAAGGGAACAACTAGTAGAGGGAAGGAAGAGGCAAGAGCCTCGGGGTTAGACACTTTGACCAAGGCCATAGACAAGGCCAGGAAGGGAGATGTCCCAGGTGTTGTGTGCATGACCTGTGTTGAGAAGCTAGTGACAATGGGGTTTAGACTCTATCCAGCGTACGCCATATCAAGGGAAACACAAACTGAATCTTCGAAGGCTAACACATAAAAACCCGTTGAGTACGTTTTTGTTACACAAGAACCAGCAACTGAGACGGTGAAATCCACAAAATGTAATGTGGTAGCGAACACATAGGAGCCCTTGGTTGACACTGTTGTTACACAAGAACCAACAGTGGAGACAGAAGCCCACCAACGGGAAAATGATACACAAAAGCTTGTGGATGACACTGTTGTTACACAAGAACCAGCTGTGGGAATGGAAGTTGATCAGGAATGGAAGTTGATCCATTGATGACGATGCTGTTACACAAGAACTAGTAGCCGAAATGGAGAAGTTTCATCCTTGGGAGGCTGTTACACCCTCGATTGTTAGTGCATGTGGGATAACATCGGGTCTTGGCAAGGGATGGTGTTCTAAAAATATGTGGTTGTTACCAGAGCTACAAAAATGGAAGCAATAGGCGCTCTCTCTACAAGAGGGGGTGATCTCGCTCAAGGCACACAAAAGGATGATGGATTCCCTTAGGGAAAAGTGGTCAAAGGAAGAATGGGAGAGAGAATGGGAAGCAAAAAGGCACAAGGAAGTCATGAAGAAAATGGAGGAACAACTGCATTTATTACAGCGGTAGGGCTTGGGCTTGACGAATGATAAGACAAAGCTCTGTGATCTTGCCTTGAACCTGCTATCATGTAGGCGACCATCCCCATCGTATCTAGTGTTCCTTTGGGAATGATATTATTTATTTCAGTTGAACGCAGTTTTTGAGAATAGGTCTTATTTAGGTTCTTCTACCCGAACTTTTCTTAAGATTTTTCGCACTTATGATTTTGATGAAAATATCTTGCTTTGCGAGTTATTTTTGCATAAAATTATGTGTGAGTGTGTCAACACAAAAATGGTAGCACGTGTCTTCTCCTATGTGGGAGATTTGTAGTTGCTGACTTTTCTTTTGTTTATGAGAAACCATATTGAATGGCACTGGCCATGAAATCAACAGAAATTAATGAAGAAAGTACAACATTATGGGTCAGAGCAAAACCAGGGATGGTTTATGAACTCATGCATGAGTTCAAGATGTTCCTAAGAATCCCAGAGGTCAGGGAATAGTCAACCATCTATAGGAAAAGGATTGTGGGGATTTGCCTCAATTTGCATGCACAAATGATCTAGGTTCGGGTGTGAAGAAGGACCCTTCCAAGGCCTTTTACTTTCGTGATGTGTAAAATTGAATTTTAAAAGAAAATTAATGAATACATCTACATGTGGAAAAGAAGAGGAAGACATCAATCATCAAAACATGAAAACATAAGCGTTGATAACGGAGTTCGTCCAGGAGGGACTACGTCTCCGGGCCCTGGTGTTAAGATGGTGTAGGCCGCTGTATTAAGGGTTGTCAATAAAGATGATGTACAGAAGAGATGACGTTGCGATCATATAAGGAAAAATGCCCTCACGCAGGAGCAGCTCTAAGAGATGTTCCACAACTGGAGTTCTCAAACAAAAGACTCCTATCAGTATGACACAAAAACATGCATGGTGAGCATCCCGCCAACATGGCACAAAAGGGATGTCAAAGCGTAACACATGCATGATGAAAACAAGAGTATCCCAACTAAATACAACAAGGGATCTCAAAACATAACATGATGATTTATGCTAGCAAATACATCACATAGAAGATTTCGTATCAAATCAAGCAAGGAATCGTGACAACATATAATAAATAAGATCCTGCTTCAATCTTAATCAAGGATCCGTGCAGCATAATGTAATAGGAAGAATTACATGAACACATCATATACCTTACACCACGAGCCATCTGAAGAAGTGGATGAAGAAGTGGATGTTCATATCTTTAGAAAAACAATCCACGGTGAATAGTTGTTCACATTGTCAATGCACAGGCAAGGGTGATTATCAATCTGGACTTTGGCTCCCCTGCATTGATACTTTTCAGGCTTATCACAATCAAGGACATCTAAAACATAAGCTATCAATGTGCTGAAGCTTGCTCAGCCATCGATCTCACAGCATTGACTTAAAGCAGAAGACTGCTCTGGCTCTCTACAACGTAACTCTTTGGCTTTCTGGTGTTTGTAGCGCTCTAGCTATGTCACTGCAGCTCTTCGGCTTTGCAGACATTTTGGTTGGCTACCTTCTCATGCTACCTCATCGGTTCTCGGCGCTCTGGCTTTCAAGCACTCTTCTTGCAGGCTTCTCTGAGTAAACCCCGTGACACTATCCAACTATCTCTAGCTACCTGGCCCTCTCGTGTTGCGGCGCTCCAACGGGCGCAGCCTCCTCATTGGGATGATTTTGGCACTCAGGCTCTTGCGCACTCTAGCATAAGCTCTCGGGCTCTCGGGCACTCTCTGGCATGCAGGATCTCTCGCCTTCTCTAGCCTCGACTCTCTATCGCCCGTCATGTTTTATAACATGTTTGGGACAGAGACGCTTACAAATCAGAGGTCTGTTGTTTAGAAATAGAATTCGTTTGTATAGAAGGATCGATGGGCGCAATAAACCTTTGAAAATAGCCTTTTTCCCTTTAAACACAAAATACACAGAAAACTGTGAAAAACATTGAAAAATCCGAAAGTTTGGACTTCAAAATATATAAAATCGGACCTATAAATCCATCGGGTCCACGCTATATTGCAAGTCGGGATTGCAGATCGCCGATCGCTGGTATCGTTGATCACCGATACGTTGATACGTTGATCACCGATATGCCGATTAAATCTGGACCATTGATCTTCTCCTTGATCGGACGGTCCAGATTGCATCCCATCGCTCCTTCGTATCAAAGATCACCGATCTGCTGACTGTCGATTTAATCCTGGTCATCAATCTACTTCACCATCCGACGGCTGAGATTGCACGTCGTTGATCGGTGATCACAATCGCAACAACCCAAAGGTATGGGTCTTGCGCCTTGGGTTTCACCAACCCGATCTGTTGATGCTGGCGGCTTTATGTCCCCGATATCGCAGATTGCCTGCCCCCAATTGCGATTAGTCGGAGATCACTAATCGGGGCTTCCGCTGCCCTTGCTTCTCCGCCTTTGACTTTTCCAGCCCGATATATCGACAATCTTTGATCAGGGGTCTTAAAGTCTTCCCTTTCCACAATTTCCAATGTGATTCCCTTTTTAAAGCTAAAAACCCATCTTTTTAGGGAAAAATCCTCATTTCCAAAGGAACAAGGTGACCTTCTTTTCGCAATAACTTCATCATCTGGACTCGGATTGAAGTGTTGTTCACACCTCCACAATTAGGACGACGAGATCTACGCTCTGGTCCTATGTCGACATCATTCTAAATACTTTGATTTTTGAGCGTTCAAAAAACCTTTGTCCTGTATGTCTCTCTGGAGCCACCTGGATCAACAGATGAAAATTCAAGCGCTAGCAAGCTGTCTTAAACACACTGAAGCCTGTAACGCTAAGTTGCAAGAAGGGGATCCTTTTGAATAAAAAAATTTTGTGGTTATTGTTACATGGCTGCCTAAGTATGCTCAGATCGTTTAGACATTGGGGGCATTTTGGTTTGGGCTCAGATTTAAATTTCCTTCGATTTGTTTACCAGTAGAAGAGTATCAGTCGGACTACCACCTATGTGATTATGAGGAAGAATCTTGGCCATGTCAGTTGATGGCCATTCAAGGGTACAGAGCTCTGGCTAAAGAAACTGTTGGTGCTTACATTTTTATAGACTTGCATCAGGGGTATAGCAGGAAAAGTTGAGGTTTTGCATGGGGACATGCAGTTGCTTCAGTTGGGGGAAGATGTTGGGTGTGACTTTTTACCTATTTTCTACACCTTCTTTCCCTAGTTTTGATCCTCTTATCTTGCAGGCCCATGAAAATTTACATGATTAATCACCATTTTTCTCATTTTATACAACCTATTCCATTACCATGTTATTTTGCCATATTTTGCTGAATAATACAATACTTTATTCCTTTTTGTGGCTAACTGGGGTGAGCATTGGAGGAGTATTTTGGAAGCTCTTCTCCTTTTTAAGTGTTGCTCACAGGAACAAGGCTATGGAGTAAATAGGCAGTGCTAATCGATTTCAGAGCAGGGCGGAGCAGTTCGTTGTTACACTCTGTATGATGTTAGAGGTTGTTGTTACACACTAGATGTTATTACAGACTACTGTTACACTACGTGCTGGTACAGAGGATCATTGTTAAACCAAGGATTTTGTCACCAGTGATTTTCATTACATCCCGAACCGTTATTCACTCATAGGATGCTATTGCACCTGAGCTGACAAGTTGTCGGTACTATTCCACATAACAGCTGTCGAGTGTTAGGAATTGTTTATTTTAGAAGCAACAGACCCAAGTGGTTGCAATCCTAACCAATATATCTGATAATTATTTGTATTTAGAAATAGGTTTTAACTACTTTTATTTTTTATCAGCATGAGAATCGTGAGATTCTCACGACTGATCTATTCCTAATTTTAGGCATGTAATAATTATAAAAGGAACTCATTTTCAATGACGACATATAGAAAAGCATTATTACTCTGCTCTTGTAAATCTAAAATATTTTTAATATTAAATCACTACGGTGATGCTATTACTACTCTTCATCTGATTCGTTAATTAATCTCGTGTTATTTTTGCGTCCCTGCTAGGGAGAAAGGGCCCTCCTCTTTAGCAGGGACTATAGTGGTAGAAGTAGTTTACTCTATTGTTTCTTTTATTGCCATATGGTATTCTGATGTTGTTGTACAAATTGTGAATTACATCCGCTTCTATTCCAGATTATATTGTGTTGTTACATTGGTTTAATTAAACAAAATGATAGTGACCAGCTGGTGTAGTCATTAGTTACTATGTGGCGCGCCCTTACTCTAGTAATTGTGAAGTGCGATTTCAATTCTGTGGAGTGTTTTAATTTCTACATGAATGATTTTATTTTTGCAATTTTATTCAATGACATCTTTTACTTTTATTTCTATTTTTATTTCTTGCATATAGTGTATTAGCACAAACAGTGTGAACTCCATTGAAACAACAAGACCTACCTTGGGTTGACAATTAAATGTTGCAGTCTCGTTCAATTAGGATTGATTAAAACAACACTACACAAGGTATGTCATTGATTTTGGTTTTATATGTCAACAATCTATTATTAACAGGTAGTGAGCCTCTGATGATTGAGTGTGAGAAGGAGCTACCCTCTGAATTTGAGATGAAGGACCTTGGACTCATGCACTATTTTCTAGGCCTTGAGGTGTGGTAAAGGCCCGGTGAGATTTTCCTTTCACAAGGAAAATGCGTTGTGAATTTATTGGAAAGGTTTGGAACGATAGAATGCAAGTCCCTACCCACACTGGCAGAAATGAACTTCAAAACGTTATGTGGAGAATTTGCAGGACCTGATTTGGTGAATCCTCTGAGTATAAATAGTTGATTGGGGCTCTAATGTTCCTTATGAACACTCGAACAGACATATTCTATGTAGTGAACATGTTGAGTCAATTCACGACCTATCCTCTCTATGCACATTGGACTGTTTCCAAATATATTTTGAGATAATTGTAGGGGACGATTACACTTGGTCTAAGATACTTTGTCGAAGATGTTCAACTTCATGGATACACTGATTTTGATTGGACAAGAAATTTTATCGATAGAAAGAGTACATCAAGATGTTGTTTTAGTCTTGGATCTACCATGATATCTTGGATGAGAAGGAAACAAAATTCCGTAGAATTGAGTACCACTAAGGCAGAGTATATTGCCGCTAGCATGGCTAGTTACGAAGAAGTTCGGTTGAGGAAGCTCCTTGGAGATATATTTGAGCAGGTCCTAGACACTACAGTGATATATTGCGACAATAGGAGTGGGGTCCATTTGACAGATAATCTTGTTTTCCATGACAAGTCCAAGCACATAGAGATCTGATACCACTTAATTCGTCATATGGTACAGAGAGGAGACATTCAACTCCATCACATATTGACAGATGAGCAGATTGTAGATATTATCACAAAGACTTTTCCGAAAGGGAAGTTCTTAGTCTTCAGAGAAAAGCTTGGACCGATGGATGTGAGGCCTCTTATAAGGGGCACCGTTGATCGAGGATGTTGAGTCATACTCTTCCCCCCGTTTGAGCTCCCAGCGTGAGGAATTGAGATAGAGGGTTCCTGAGGTTGAGGGAACTCTAGACAATAGGGTATCACCCCTATCTATTACCCATAGGGTTGGAGTAGTAGCTCACCCTATCTTGGTCTTTGTGAAGTATACCCCGGTTGGCATCATAGCAACAAGTTAGGCTTGTTGGGATTATCCTTTCCCATCTAGCCAACAGGTGAGGAGGCTTAGGGGTGATAGATCCTTTCCTTTTGGTAATTTGAGTATCTTGCCCAAGCTAGGATTATGATGCAATTGTTCTACCACATGACTCTTAAGGGTCATTGTTTGGAAGATCATTAGGAAATAGGATGGGTTGAATAGTAGCTCCCCTACATTACCTATTGTTCGATATGGGATTGAAGTAGTAGCTCCCCCCATGATATTTCCGGGTAGTAGCCCAATGATAGCAATTTGCAGGTAGTAACCTGATGAAAAATATTTATGGGTAATAGCCCACTAACAGATATTTCGGGTAGTAGCCTTCTTATATAGATTATGGGCTATAACTCAATGGACAGAGGGTGGTAGCGTTTTCTCACCATGATTCTTCTTCTTTAGATTCGAGAATGTTTCAACAGATAGAGTTGAGCCTGACAGGATGACACATTGATCAATGGATAGGGTTTATAGGTGGATTTCTCCCTAGTTGAGAGGGAGTGTTAAAAATATGAAACTATGATTAAATTCCACTTTGGACTACTCATTTGATGGAGATTATGATGGCAACGATTTCCTCTTTTTGAGAGGACCAAAATTAACCTAAAGATCACCTCGTTCGGACAAGAAGAAGTTGGTTTTGATTTTGTGCACCAAATCATGGATATTCTATCAAGTCAACTTCACTCTCATCCATACTTGGATAGGTAGGCCTCAACATCAAATGGAAATTGTTGGACACCCCTAGAAGCCTATAAATACAAGTGACATAGAATCTCATTTGGACATCATCACATCAAGCATAATCTTCTCTTCTATCTGATTTGGTTTGACACATTGATGGAGAAAAATGTCATACAAGGGTCTGAAGTCATAGATCTGAAGTTTGCACAAAATGAGGGTTTTTGTTTCGGACGCACGCACGACACTAGGAAATTTCATCCACAGACCCACGCATGCTAAGGGCAAGGTGGCGTTCAGGGAGCTACAGTCGCACACAGGCTAACCTGAAGGGAGCATTCAGGGGTTTGACTATAGTTCACCATCATCTAAAGTTTTCTGAAATTGTATGAAGTCTGAATAAGGTTATCTCTGATGTATTCTGCCACTCTAAACTAGTTTCTGAAGTTGTTGGGTTGTATTTCTGATCATATTATATTGGGCTCATTGTACTCTCTGCTGAACATTTTATGACAATCTAATAAAAGAAGAATTTCAAAAGGTTTTCTAGTCTTTGACCAAATCTGGTGTCTCATGTTGATGTGCTGATTGTCTTCTTTGTCATTGCATATATTGTTTTATCTTCAATCATTGTTCATGAATGAAAAGGCTATTTGTAATTGGAAATATTGCTAATTGAAGATTGGAATTGGGCTAAAGTAATTGATACAACATAAAACAAACTGAAAATTAACATATAATAATAATCCCTTTGTGTTTAATATTATTTCCTAGGGTTTCATATGGCTTAGGTTTATAATATTAATAACTTGACATTATTATTATAAATTACAATTATAATTGTTATAATTATTATCATATTTATAATATAATGATAAACATATTTATATTATTATTATTATTATCCCTTTGGTTAATAATATTAAGATTTTATTATATCACTGATAATGTCAATAATATTATCATATTATTATAATATAATAATTATTATTATAAATTGTCATTATAATTATTATCATATTCATAATAATTATTATCGTATTTATGTTGATATTAATATTTTATAATATAATTATTATTACTATATTGTTATTATATTGCTATATTGGTTAATATCAATATTAATATTATTTATATTTATATATTTTTAATATCAATATTAATATTAATATTACATACATTGATGCCTATTGACGTATTTAAACCATATTTAATAATGTGCTTGTTCATGTGATTGATGATGATGATGATGATGATTAACATCCACTAAGACTTATGCGGCCTACCGAACCTCACAAAAAGAAATCTAATTATGATTCTTCAAAATCTTGTTTCTATGTTAAAAAAGAAGGGAAAGAAGCACTCCAAAATTGTTATAGTTGGGATGAATTAATAAGTCAAGAAGATTGGAAGTGTGGTAGATGTTAAGGAATTGAGAGAGGATGTGAGTAAGAGTTAGGGAGTCTAAAAGGAAATGTTTTCATCTTCCACTCTCTGAGTATCGCAAATCTGACAGATTCTATCATCCTAGGGAGTCTTTGGATTTTACCACCACACGGTTTCACTTCGAAGCTCGTGATAATTAGTTCTTATCCTAGCGATGTTCATTTTTTTCTTACTCCTAGTTAATAGAGAGAGATAATTATGGTTATCAAGGGTTGGATTGATCACCTCCTTATAGTATCTTAGCTTCCTTTTACCCTCCAGATCCTTATCATCCCATAACTTGTTCTTAATATTGGAGGTAATAGTACCTTTGAAACTATCATTACTTCCCTTGATGATCTCCTCCTTAATCCCCCAATGGTTGAGCCAAGACTAGGCATCCTTATGCCACCCACGCTTGAGGCTAAGGTGGGGGTTTTGACTAAAGTTAGCAGAAATTTTTGGGAGCCTCTTGGATTCCATGTTGTAAAGCTTCTTCTTATACATAAGATTTCTAAACATAGTCGTACTTTCAATGGGGGACAGACCAACTTTGACCAAGAGGATAGGATAGGATTTATTTCCCTTGATATTGAGGTTGTAGGTTATGGATTTATTTTGAATAATCTCAATATTTCTCCATGAATCTCTAGATACACTGCAATCCCAAACTTCACATTTGTATATAAAAAATAGGGGAGATGAGAGTCTCAAAGAGGAACCCTTTTTTTATTCCAAATGCAAAGATTGAACGACTTACAATTGTTTTCAAACTCATAATAAGTTTTCCAGACTCCAATAATCCTTTTCTCAGTGCTATAATTCCAGTTGAGTTGATGAGGAAAGTCAATACCCAAATATTTATAGGAAGAAACCTGCTCTAAGCAATGGTTATTATAGACAAAACTACCATGGATGATCTTTTTCGATTTAATAATCGTGACTTTAGTCTTGTCAGTATTCACTGTCATACTCATCTTGGAGCAGTAGACATGAAGAGTCTTAAGCTGCTCGTCTAGGTCATCATGGATTTTTGCAAGAAGAATGATGTCATCAACATAAAGGAGAAGATTAATGATTATACCATGAAGATCAGTTCCCTTGAAACCTATTGTTCCCAAACACTCCTCTAACTTATCAATGTAAATGCCAAAAAGTGTAGGGTGTAGGGGACACCCTTGCTTAACCCCGATATTGCATTTAATACCTTTAGACCACCCTTCATTGGTCTTTAAGCTTGGCAATGAAAGTCTCGTAGAGGCAGATCACATCAATCCTTAGTTCAGGGTGAACCATGATCTCTTCAAGTCTCCCCCAGAGCTTATCTCGATGAATAATGTTGAAATCTTTTCTAAAGTCCAAAAAACAACAAAATATATCAGCTTTACAATTGCAACATTCCTCTGCAATGATCCTGAGAGTGACAAGATGATCGATAGTCGAGTAATCTATTCTAAAACCAGATTTCCCTTTAGCTCTTTTACCATGGTTTTCAAGCCAAAGGCTAAGCTTCTTTTCCAAAATGAGCCCATATAGCTTGGCTAGGATGTGGCTAATCAAAATGGTCCTATAGTTAGAGGGAACATTGTTGCCCCCATTTTTAAAGATAGGCACAATAAGGATTTGCATCCAAAGCTTAGGGAAGCCATGCTTTATTTCCAAATTAAGAATCTTGTGGAGATCATGAATGAGGATATATCTTCCCATTTTAAAGATCTCAACTTGGTATCCTTCAATATCTTTAGCTTTCCCATTAGTGTTATCATTAATCCTAGACTCAACGTCTTCTAGATAAAATGTATCTTCCTTAATATGAGTGTTTAAGATGGTGTAGATGGTGTCTAGATAGTCATACAACTTCTTAATATAGATTTCCCAATTTTCTAAGGGGATAGAATGCTTATCTTTAGTTTTACGAATAAGCACAATCCACCAAAAATTTCTAGGCACAACTTCAGAAAGGTGGAGAAGATGCTCTTGTCTCTTATTAATATATGACCTCTTCTTCCTTTGCATGAGATATTTGTATATACTTATATTCTAGAGCTTAATGATTTCATTAGGAGTGTATATGATCACTTTCCTGGCAATTTTATAGTCTTTGTCATACCAAGGATTGGAAGTTCTATTGTTCTGCTTATATGAAGTCTTATTAGAGAACTTGCTAATGGTAGTGGAAAGGGTAGTAATAAATGGTAATAAATATGATCAATGTTGTCATTATAAGTCATGGAGCCTAAATCCCTTTCTAAATCCCTTAAGAAAAGGTCAACATTATTTTTATCGAAGTGAACGTGTCTTTTCCTTTCAATGGTCTTATGCATGTGGGTGGTATGCATAACTATATTGAGGGATAAAGACAAAGGTCTGTGGTCAGATTCAGGCTCGTACCCATTAAGTAGCTCAAATTTTGTAATATGGTTGAGGACACAGGCGTCAAAAATCACATAATCCACCGAAATGCTACCCAGCCCATGGAAATAGTCATCTAATCGAAGGAATTCCACTTGTTAATACCATTACAAATTATTAGGTCCTAACAACTACAAAGTTTGAGGAGCTCGGTGCCAAATAAGTTCTCGATTATGTCATCAGAGTTTCTCTTGAATCTATTAGCTAAGTTACATCGTCATCAAGCCACAAGGAGTCGGGGTTAGATTTGTTACTTAACATAATAGCTTGGTTAGTAGCAGTTCTAGCATTAAATTCCCCAAGAAAAAGGATATTACCTTCATTCCTTAGGTTGTAGATGTCTTTTTCTAAGGTATTGAAAGGACAATTCTTATCCAAGTTGTTTTTATTATAGGATGTAGAGTTGATAGGAGTGAAATATCAGATTGCAAGAAATATTCTATCGGTGGTAGAATCAGAGATCTCGATCCAAATGTACTAATTGAAGGGTCCGGTTTTATGAAGTCGGATGTGAGAGGAAACAATGTTCATTATATAACATGCTATACCACCAAAACCCCTCCGGGAGGATTTCTTATTCCAAGTTGACCAAAGAGTGAATCTGTCAAGGTGAGGGACCCTAGATTCGTCATGCTCCCAAGTTTCAACTAAAAGAATAAGATCAATATCACTCGAGATACAACTTAACATAGGAATTTTACAACATGGAAATTCGAGAAGAGGATCCGGAGTGATGCTAGTCCCTATTTATCGTTCGTGTTTGGGAATATATCTCTAAGAAGAGATTCGTTATTCCTAATGATTTCCCATTTACCTTCTTTTCTTGTGTCCTTGACCTTTTGGACTTCTTTCCTAAGTCCATCTTGGTCTTCTGGAATGAGATGTTCATTTATAAATATTCTTGCTCCTTTTAGGCTTGGGGATTTCCTGAGTATGTCTAATTTATGGTCATTACAACTAACCTTGACACGGATTAGTTTGTGTTTATGCTCAACTAATTTCCTACCCTTATTGATTTTGTGAGATAAGTTGTTTGAATTTGAGATTTTGTTTTCAATTGTTCTTTTACAATTTATAATGTGGCTTCATTGTTTTGTTCTTCTATACCAATAATTATAAGGTGTAAAGCTTTTTTGTGGCACTCATGGTCGAGTACAATTAGTTTATTGACTTCATATTTTATGGGTTTAATATCTAATTTATTCTTTGTGTTATTTAGGGTCGCGTTATTATGTAGTTGTTCTTTTAGATTTTTAATCTCGCTTTTCAATGTGTCATTTTCTTTAACTATTGATTGTTTACTATGTTCTATTTCTTGAATTCTACCTTTCATTCCTTGGAGTTCAGTCTCGAGTGTGATTATTTTATTTTCTAACAATTTGTGGTTGTTGTCAAGCATTGTAGTTGATTATAGTTTAAAACGGTTTTCTCTTTTAGTGCCTATGAGTGTATATCAACAAATTTATTAATTTGGTCGTGCTAGTATAAAGTATTGTCCAATGTTGAATCTTTTGCTATACATGGAAAATCAAAATATGTCGTAATTTATTTTATGTTGTCATCCAATTCAAAGTTCAATATAATTTGTGGTTTAAACTAGATTCATTATTTTATGTTAAATACTTAACTCTAATCTTAATTATGCATTCAATATAAGATATTTATGTGAAATTATATTTTTAAATTATTAATAATTTATAAATATGATATCAAATTTTAGTAATTAAATAATTAATATGTATATTAATATTTAAAAAATTATCAATATATTTTAAATTTGTGTATTTTTTTTAATCTCATCAACAAAAAGATTGAAACAATAACTTTTCACATTATAAATAAATGGTGAATGTTTTTAAGGAATTTTTAATCCACTCCTCAATTACGACATGTAAACTTGGGGAAGTAGGGGCATCCATAATTCTCATAGATCGAGAGGTCCAAATCAGCTACTAGGGGAGTTGGTTCCTGAATGGGTGGGTTGTTAGGCTAGGATTTGTTTTAATTTGCCATGTAATTCTCTAAATTAGATAATTTATTGCAGTTGTTTTTGTTTTGTTTTAATTTTCCTCAATTTGGTCCTCAGATCCTATCTTCAAGGAACTGAACCGAATTGATGTAATTTTAAATATTTTTTTAATTAATGAGAAAAGTTAGTCAGAGTGTGCGACTACAAATTTTGCCTACGAAAAGCTTTGTATTCAAATAACCAAACATTCTAGAATATTTCTTTACACACAATCTTGTGATAGCCCTATGTTTTAATAAGTGCACCTGAGATCTGTAAAATGCCCAATAATAGCATTGGAGTGGTTGCAGGAGGGGTTGAAAAGGGAGAGAAGTCACTGTATAGAGGTCGCAAAACTGAATAGAGAGGCTTGAAGAGCACAAAGAGTTGAGAGGAATTGGAGTATTGAAACCAGTTTTAACAATGGAGAGGCTAACACTTAGCCATTTTTCGCTTTAGAAAGGTTTATCAATTGTTAGAGCCCGAGACCATTTATCGACGGAATCGCGTAAAATATTTCTTCACTTGGAAAGCCCAGATCTCATAACGTATTTTAATTGAGTGTCGAGGAGTCATTCTAATGATGGACCAAGGATTGTCAATTAGCAAAATCATGTAACAGAGTTCTTATCTTAGAGGCCCGGAAAGCCCGAAAAGTTGTAATCTCGTAAGTTATTTTTATTGAGTGTTAGGGACTAGGGATTGTCAAGTGACGGTGACATAAATACTTTTTGTTCCCCATATCTATTAAGTGACGGGCTTGTGGGGTTTGTAAGGAATCAAGCACGTGGAAAGGTTTTCCTTTATTAAAAAGTTAAGTAGGCAACCTAGCGGGCCAGAGGCCCATAACTAATTTTAATCACATTTTAAAAGAGTTATGGGGACCCAAGGTATCGGGATCTGTATGGAGCAAAGGAACACCCAGAGGTTGTTTTACGCCTATTTTATTTATAATTTCCCCACTTCATTTAAATATTCTGATTGCAATTTATTTTAATAGAAATTTGATTCTAGGGTTTGAAGGAAGCGTCTTTTCAAGTGACCAACTCCTAGAGGGATTGATTTAAGCATATATTCATTGAGATTTGCATCAAGTGTTATCAAAGAGAACCTTGCATCTTCTTTAGGAACAAGAGAAGGAATCATTCCACCCAGAGTTGAGATAAGCATTAGACAAGGCACAAGAGGACAAGGAAAGAATCTAGTTTACAACAAAGAGGTATCGTGGGCAATGTAGCAGCTAGAGGAAAGAATGGCAGTGATGGAGACTGGTCAACACAGAGAAATAGAGCTTGGAGATGAGATTTTTGAGGAGGAAGAAACTTCAGAAGAAGAAGTAGTAGAAGAACCAGCGAAGACTAAGGTTCTAAGAGACGTTTTGGGTTCTTCCATAACACTTAAACTAGATCTATCCTCCTACACAGGCAGTATGAATCTAGAAGAGTTGATCGAATGGATCATAGAGATGGATAAGTTATTCGACTATGATGAAATGGATGAATAGAAGACGGTCAAGTTTTCAATGACAAATTTGAAGGGACACGCAAATCTCTAGTGGGATGGTGTGTAAACAGAGAGGAGAAGAAAGAATGAGTAGAAGATCAAGATCTAGGATAGAATGGTGGCAAAGTTAAGAGGAAAGATTTTTCCAAAGGATCACCAACAGAATTTGTTTAGAAGTATGCAAAACCTTAGACAAAGAGGCATGACAGTGAAGGAATACATAAATTAGTTCTACAAAGAGAACATTAGTGTTGGATATGTGGAAGAGCTTGTAGAGAATACTGCAAGGTACATTAATGTGCTCAGTTTGGACATTCAAGATGAAATAAGTGTATTGTCTCCAAGGACAGTAGAGGAGGCATACCAATTGCTCTGAAAGTAGAGGAGAAGCTTCAAGGAAATAAGCAGGTAGTGGAAAAGGTGCTACTATAAGCAAAGGACATCAACAAAGCAAAGGGAGGTCTAATGCATCTAAAGATGGGGCTTGTAGTTATAGTCCATAGCGACCAGAAGAGGGAGAGTCCAGAGGCTGGAGATCCTTTTCCAGAGGACGAGGAAGAGGCAAGAGAGAGGTTCATTGCTATATATGCAGAAATCTTGGACACGTGGCATATAACTATCTAGAGAAGAGAGAACTAGGCCAAAGGAATGTTGTTGCAGCGCTAGTAGAAGAGGTGGAGACAGAGGTGCAGGAAGCAGAGAATGTGCCAAAGATAGGAGAAGTCTCAATGATGAAGAAGGTTTTGATCAAGCAGGAGAAGGAAATTGTTGAGACAACTCAGAGGAGAGCCTTGTTCTGAACAGTTTGTAAGTTTTAAAGTAAGTGTTATAAAGTAGTGATTGATAGTGATAGCACAAATAACCTAGTGTCCACGTAGGTTGTAGACAAGATGAAGTTGAAGAAGCAGAAGCATCCAAAACCATATGAGGTGTCTTGGCTACAGAAGGGACATTATAGTTTAGTGAATTAACAATGTGAGATTGAGCTACAAATTGGTAGCTACAATGACAAGATTTTGTGTGATGTGATGTCAATGGATGTATGTCACATTTTGCTTGGAAGACCATGGTAGTTTGACAGTAGTGTGGTGCATTATGGAAAGAGAAAAACTTATAAGTTCTAGAAGGATGGCATCAACCATACTTTGTTTCCATTTCAGGAAGAAGGGACTTCTACAAGCAGTGATTCAAAGGCATTTTTTATGAGTGGAAAGGAATTTATACAATTGATGAAGTGAGAAGAGGTAAGTTTTGATATTGTTTGTAATCCTATAGTATTCTTACTTCTAGTATTATATCTTATTTTCCTGTAGAAATTCAAGAGATGCTGGAGGAATATCATGATATTGTGGTGGATGGTCTACCAAGTGAGTTTCCACCAAGAATGAGTATCAATCATCATATTGACTTCATACCAGACACACTTTTTCCCAATAAAGTTTCCTACCACATGAAACCTAAAGAGAATGAGGAGATCAGAAAGCAAGTTCAAGGGATGTTGGATAAGGGACTGATTAGAGAGAGTCTTAGTCCATGTGTTGTGCCCACAATGTTGAATCCAAAGAAGGATGGGTGTGGATGTTGCATGTGTACAGAATCCAAAGCTTTGAACAAAATTACAATCCGGTATCATTTTCCCCTGCCACTTATTGATGATTCATTGGATTGTTTGATTAGTTCCAGTTGGTTTTCTAAAATTGATTTAAAGAGTGGATACCATCAAATCAGAATCAGAGATGAAGATGAGTGGAAAACTGCCTTTAAGACTAGTGAAGGTTTATATGAGTGGACGGTCATGCCATTTGGACTATCTAATGCACCTAGTATATCCATGAGGTTGATGAATGAAATAGTGAAAGAACTCATAGGGAAGTTTGTGATTGTTTAAATGGATCACATTTTAGTGTACAGTCAAATAAAGGAGGAGCATTTGAGGCATTTGAGTTATGTTTTGAAGAAATTGCAGCAAGAGAATTTGCTTGTAAATTTGAATAAATGTTCCTTTTTGAAGTCAGAGTTGGTATATCTAAGATTTATGATTTTCGGAGAAGGATTGAAGATGGATCCAAGTAAGGTGCAATATATCCTTGAATGGTCCTCTCCCAAAAGTTTTTTGAAGTTAAAAATTTTCATGGTTTGGGGAGTTTTTACAGGAATTTTATTAGAAATTTTAGCAAGACGAGTGCACCAATTATAGAGATAGTGAAGAAGAATCAACAAACATTTAGATGGAATAATGATCTAAAAAAGGGTTCCAAATGTTGAAGAGGAAGATCACATAGCCACTAGTGCTTTCTCTTCCATATTTTAACAAGCATTTTCAAGTGAAGACTGAAGCCAGCAATAATGCAATTGGAGCAGTACTTAGCCAAGAGGACAAACCCATAGCCTATTATAGTGAGAAGTTGAATGAGAAAGTACACAACCAATGACAAAGAGTTGTATGCAGTGGTTTAAGCTCTTAAGAAATGGAGGCAATATTTGTTGTCTAGATAATTTATTTTATACATTGATAATCATGCTCTACAATATATAATGCAACAACCTAAGTTGAACTAGAAACATATTAAGTGGGTTGATTACTTGCAGAGTTTTTCATTTGTTTTAAAGCACATCAGTGGTCAATCTAATAAAATTGCAGATGCTTTGAGCAGGAAACACATTTTATTGTAGGAAATTCAAATTCAAGTGTTGGGATCTGATTTTATGAAGGAGTTGCATGGGGAGAATGCATACTTCAAGGAAGCCTTTGAAGCTTGTAAGAGTCTAGATTACCAATATAGGATACCATGGCTTGGTTACATGATTCAAGGTGGATTTATTTTCAAAAACAACCAGTTGTGCTTCCCAACGGCTTCATGAGGGAGAACCTAATTAAGGAGAAACATTGTGGAGGCCTTGGAGGACATTTTGGGCAAGAAAAGACATATGACCTTCTAAAGAGATACTAATATTGGCCAAATTTGAGATCTGATGTGCAAAAATTTGTGAAGAAATCTAAAATTTGTCAGTATGCCAAAGGAAGAAGCCAGAACATTGAATTGTATACCCCATTTCCAATTCCAAAGAGGCCTTGGGATTCATTAAGTATATATATTTTTTTTGGGATTGCCTAAAACACATAAAGGTAATGATTTTGTCTTTGTGATTGTAGATAGGTTTTGAAAAATGGCTCATTTTATTCCTTGTGCTAAGACTAGTGATGCTAGCCATATTTTTGACCTGTTCTTTAAAGTAGTAAGATTGCATGAAATTCCCAAGAGCAATGTTTCAGAAAAAGATACTAAATTCTTGGGAAATTTCTAGAAAACCTTGCAGAAGAAATTTGGCAAGGAACTACAATTTAACTCAACATATCATCCACACACTGATGGTTAGATTGAAGTTGAGAACATAAACCTAGGAAAAATTCTACGTGGTCTAATTGGAGACCACCCAAAACAGTGGGACCATATTCTAGCATAGGCTAAATATGCTTACAATGACACTCCTAAAAAATGAAATAGACAAATCTCTTTCTAGATTGTGTATGGGATGAACCTAAGAGGGTTACATGAACTTAGGAATTTGGGAAGAACAAAGCATAGGAGTGTAGAAGGAGAGGATTTTGCAATAACTATAAAGGAGATCCATGACCAAGTGAAGTAGAAAATGTATGACAACAGTTTGACATATAAAAGCAAAGCAAGCCTTGGAAGATATTAGACTTTTGAGGTTGGAGATCTAGTGCTTTCACATTTAAGGAAGGAGAGAGTCCCCAAGGGCAAGTACAACAAACTAAAATTTAAAAAGATAAGACCATGGAGAATTCTGAAGAATTTTTTTGCCAATGCTTATGAACTTGAATTACCACCTAGAGTTGGAATTTCACCATTATTAAATGTATTAGATATGTATAAGTATGAGCTTAAGACATAACAACTAGTTAGTGAACAAAAATAGTAGCCAATTCCATTGGAAAAACAGTTGCCAATCGTTGAACCTTTACAGCCAGAGAGGATCTTGGACAAGAGATTGGTCAAGAAGACCAGGGACAAAGAGTACTTTGAGTACTTGGTTAAGTGGAAAGACCTGCTAGTGTTAGATGCAACCTAGATGACTACCACGGTTATATAGAAAAGTGGTAAATCCATTGCAAAACTCATGAGTAGGAGCCCATGAAATCTTTGTTCATTGGGAGTATGATGCAAGGGAATTCGTAATTCTCATTGACCGAGAGGTCAAAATAATTTACTGGAGGAGTTGGTTCCTCAATGAGTGGGTTGTTAGGCTAGGATTTATTTTAATTTGCCATGTAATTCTCTAAATTAGAAAAATTTTGCAGCGGTTGTAGTTTTGTTTTAATTTTCCCCAATTTTTTCCTCAAAATCTATCTTCAAGGAACCAAACCAAATTGATGTAATTTTAAATATTTCTTTGATTAATGAGAAAAGTCAGTCAGAATGTGCTAATGTAAATTTTTCCTATGAAGATATTTTTATTCGAATAACCAGACCTTCTACAATCTTTCTTTACACACAATCTTGTGATATCATTGTGTTTTAATACCTGCACCTAAGATTTGTAAAACGCCCACCCAATAATAGCATCATAGTGGTTGCAGGATGGTAAAAAAGGGAGAGAAATCACCATATAGAGGTCACAGAACTGAATAGAGAATCCCAAAGAGCACAGAGAGTCGAGAGGAGTCAGAGTATCAAAACCAGTTTTAATACTAGAGAGGCCAACACTTAGCCATTTTTTTCTTTAGAAAAGTCTATCAATTGTCAGAGGCCGAGACCGTTTATCGATGGAATATCATAACAATGTTATTAGCCCGGAGGCTTGGAAAGCCTAGATCTCGTAACTTATTTTAATTTAGTTTCGTGGAAGTCGGTAAAGTGACAGACCAGGGATCATCAACTATCAGAATCCCGTAACAAATTTCTTAGCTCGAAGGCCTAGAAAGTCAGAATATTGTAAGTTATTCTAATTGAGTTTCGAGGACTAGGGGACTAGTGATGGTGATAGAAATACTTTTCATTCCCTAAATCTATTAAGTGATAGGGTTTGTGGGGTTGACAAGGAAGCAAGCACATGGAAAGGTTTTCCTTTATTAAAAAGTTAAGTGGGAAACTCGATGGACCAGAAGCTTGTAACTAATTTTAATTGCATTTTAACAGAGTTTCGGTGAACCGGGGTTGTCAGATTTGTATGGAGTAAAGGAACACTTGGAGGTTGTTTTATGCCTATTTTCTTTATAATTTCCCCACTACATTGAAATCTTCTAACTGCAATTTTTTTAAAGAAATTTGATTCCAACGTTTGAAGCAAGCACCTTTTCAAGGGACCAACTCCTAGAGGGACTGATTTAAGCAAATCTTCACTGATATTTCCATCACTTGGTAACTCCTTATCATAAAATTAGCCACTAAAAGTTGAGCTCTTCACAAAATGATATATGTTTTTTTCCCTTCCATGGAGAGAAGGTATTTTGAATTTATAATAACTTTTAATTTTCTTGAAATACAAAAAAATATTTTGAATGCTCTTCACAAAATGATATATGTTTTTTTTTTTTCATCCCATGGGAAAGGTATTTTGAATTTATAATAACTTTTATTTTTCCTCAAATGCAAAAAGATATTTTGTTTTTTTTTTACCATAAAAACCTAAACTAATATTTTTTTTATAAGTCGGTATTCTATTCATTAATAAAAAAAAGCAGTACATAGATACCAAAAAAAATATGGTCTCACCCCGACTAGGTTTGTTGACCAACACTAGTTGGGCATTACATACAAGATAAAAAAGACTAAGGGAAGCAGTCCAGAGCCTGGAATACCAAAAACACCAGTCACCATTCTTAATCATTTGAAGTAACAAAAGTTGGATTGTTTGGCCCGGTCCCCATAGGGGGTGGAGGGTGATATGAAAATCTAACATGCTGCTCAACATGAGCTAGCCAGATTTCCATCTTGTCTACCTTTTCAGTAACAAGATTATGCCCCCGCCAAATCACCACCACTCTTTCTCAGAGATGACATTGAAAATCTGCAACTGATTAAGCATCTCCATCTCAACTTCGTGCTCTTCATTATGAGTTTTATCCTGTGCTTCCAGAATTTCTTGCATATATTTCACTAAATTCCACTAAGCATTGGATTAACTAGAAGGGTTAGCTTTCCTATACCTAACCGTGCCTCTACTACCACGCTGACTACCATGCCCTCGGATGATACCTCCTTGATTTTGGGCAACTTGTAGCTGCCTACAACTACCACTCCCACACCCACCTTTCAAGGAACTTCCACTGCCACGTCCACCAAACCTTGATACCTACCTACTTTGATCCCTCCCTTTCTTAGGCAATGATACTAGAAGGGGCGCTTTAGCCCTCGTGCATCTCGTGTTGAGTGTGGGGCCTAATTATCTTCTATATTCAAAGGTATCTCCGCATTGGACCCCAGTTCATAATGGGGCAGCAATGCTGCCCGTAAAATATTCGCTGCAGGGGGGGGCAGCTACAACCTTTGGGAGCCCTCGCCTGGAGGGGGGATCGAGGGCAACGCCCCCAAAGCTAAAAATATATGTAAAATTTCCTTGTAAAATGTTGTAATTTTGTAGTCAATCTGGTTTGTTCATTAGGTGGAGATCTAGCGGTAGAAGTTATGTTTAATTTCGAGTTTTTTGCCCTAGAAGGAAACCCCTCGCTATATATGAGGGAATTGTATTACGTCTATGTAGATCTGTATTCTGAGTGAGGAAGAGAGGAGATTGAGAGAGAAGAGGGAATTATAGCAGATCTGTTGTATGTTCTATCTCTTCAGTTTGCTGAATAATATAAAAGGAAGGACTAGTTGTTTCTCTGTGGATGTAGCCCAAATTGGGTGAACCACGTATATCTGTGTCTCTCCTATTTTATGTGTTTTCTGTGTTTATATTTATGGAATATTTTATGTGTTCCATTGCTCTGTAATATATAATTTTCTAACAACTGGTATCAAAGCCGAAGGTCTATTTGGCTAATAAACTTGTAGGAGAGAAGGGTTCCCAGTTCGAGTGGGAGCAATGGCAGAAGATGGTAGGTTTAGGGTCGAAAAATTTAATGGCCAAAACAACCAGTTGTGGAAGATGCAGATGGAAGATTATCTATATTAGAGAGATATGTACCAACCATTGAGCAGAAAAGAAAAGAAGCGGACAAGTATGACAGACACAGAGTAAATATAATATCAATTTTTTTCAATGCAAATGAGTATATTTTTGTATTAAATTTATGTTGGGTCATGATAAATACTCAAGAGAATTAAATGGCTATTTTGTTCAAAGATATTTGGAATATACATTTGTGTCTAATTGTGTTTGCCTAGATTACAACAAAAACCCAAATCCTCACAGTATTCTTATTTGCCGAGAATTGTATATGCAAAAATCCTAGAACAAAAACGCAAGCATATGAAACCAAACATTACAACAGTGATTAGTTTGGAGGGTCTGCTAGCCTATTGAGGTGGATATCTCGAGAGGGCCTTATGGGTGGATTGTTTGATTGAATGCCCTAGAGCTTGAGATCCATGATAACACTGCGCAGTGCATCCATTTCGTCTTCCAAACGATAAATTATTTATTGTAGAGCCACAATTATTTCAAAAGAGTTGCACTCAGAGGTTTTTTGCTGGTACATCACAACTTACAAGTCATATATTTCAACATTGATGGCTTCATGCTCTTTTCTGCAGTGGTCACACAGAGTAGAGGTCAAGGAGTCTAAAGTCAAGAAGTTAGAATCCATAGAAAGGACAATATTATGCAAGGATCGGGCGAGAGAGACTATAGTAGCTAGGCGAAAGACAGAGGAGTACCAAAGATAGCCAGTGGAATACGTAGTGACCAAATGATTCCAACACAATGACCAATTAACGCAAGTTGAGTTGGAAAAGTGACTTATAGGACCAAAACATAGCGGGAAGGGGCAAGCCACCACTAATTGAGCAACCAAAATGAGGACAAAGCTAAGACATAGAACATAGAATTTGTCAATGTTGGAATAATATCTCATGGAGCAATGCATATCGAATATTGGATTGGTTACCTTCAACCTTGGAAGGGAAATACGCAAAAAAACTTGTTATAGTGGTGTTGAATCCACACTAGTTTCTCACGACAGAGGAATGTCCACAAAATTACCCAAAGCTCATTGCAGAGCTTCCAATTATTCCAATTCGTGGACGTCGCCCTTAAAAGAGAGGAAACTCACTTCAAAAACAGTAGGGAATTTATATTTATGAACCAACTCCACTCGCAGGTCATGAATGAGGCTAAACTCTCACATCCAGATTTATTTTTCTTGCACCATGAGAGTCACACTCGAGCTTTCATTTCAACATTATTATTTATAGTACCTCGAGGCAGAGAAATCATCATGAATCGATCCGAAGTGATGTGACTATATCTGTCCATGAGATTGAGTCTAAGAGTGGGTTTATTCCACACAAAAGTTATTAAAGTAAGAACGCTTGCATGGAGCAAGCAAACAGTTCTTGTGACCGTCGAGCTAACAAATGGAGTCCTCAACAATCATGAGGAGGTTGGGGAAATTAGCATAGTCAATCATAAGGATATAGGCGGTAATGCAATGAGAGAAAATGGATAAGTTAGGGATGGGGCACAATGGCTCTAAGGGGATGGAAATAGGAAAGGGGGGCACTAGGGAGAAAGACATGAATACTTATAGGATCGATACATACCCTCTTATACCATTGACTTTTGTTTTCCCTTCATCCTGAAGGCAAGTCTTATTGGCTTGATGATCCGCCTCAAAATTAAGATTTAGATTTCTAAGGATGTGGAGGTCGATAGAGCTAGAGAAGGAGAGAAGGATACTTTTAATTCGATGATATAAAATACTTAGTATATTATCATTTGGATGGGTGCCAATTCTCAAATATCGGATAACTAGGAAAGAATCACCTAAAATGACAATATCTCTAACGCCTTGATCTTGAGCTAGAAATACCCCAAGAAAAGCCCATATATTTATGTATGGTTGTTAAATTTCTGCCCAAGATCCCATGAAAATATATCCACAACATAATATTTTTTCTATATATAGTTTTCTATATTTCAGTAACCAAAATATTGAAACAATAATTTTTTCACGTTATAAATAAATGGTAAATGTTTTTGATGAACTTTTAATCCACTCTTCAATTATAGAATGTAGAATTGACAACTCTTTATCATAAATTAGCCACTACAAGACCTTGGTTGCCGAGCTCTTCACAAAATGATATATGTTTTTCCCCATGGACGAAGGTATTTCGAATTTATAATAATTTTAGTTTCACTCAAATACAAAAAATTATTTTGAATGCTCTTTGACAAAATGATATATGTTTGTTTTCTCCCGTGGGTGAAGGTATTTTGAATTTATAATAATTTTTATTTTTCCTCAAACACAAAGCCTAATTTCTCTTTTTCTTTTTTCTTTTCATAATAAACTTTATATATATATATAAAGCTTGGCAGGACTACATCTTCAACATGTCTAATATATCACCCCGATTGGCGTAAGGAATTGAATCGGTGACTTCACATCAAGGAGTGTCTTAACAAAGCACCTCTAAGACCCTATGGACCAAAAAATAACTTATTTTATTTTAAAATAGATTCCAAAAATAATTTAACCCCTAAATAGCTAGTTATTACATGAAAGATAGATTTTCTTCTACTTTACCTATTAACCATTTATAGTCATTGGTCCAATAGTTTTATAGCTTGTACTTTAAACCTAATTCAAATTGTTGAAAATGGAAAAGTTGTAGCAAATATTTGTTTTAGTCATCTTCCACTCCTTTAAAAAAAATTAGAAGATTTTTTATAATAACCCTCATCTTGGTGGCAAATATAAATCAAATATTTCACTTAATTTAAAATCATTTCTTCTTGAACCATCATAAGATAAAAACACAAAACATTTTTTCCAAATTTATACTTTTGATTTTCTTTGATCCACTTGCTTCGAAAAATATCATAATGAGTATTACCATAAAAACAAAAAACATAAACCACTCATTATCCAATTTACAAGGTAAACATTAAACCCAATATCTATTACCATGAGCATCAAATACAACTAACCTTTCCTAATCATATACTTTTGATAAATATAGTTTCAACAACATGAGTATCAATTTCTTAATTTTGAACACTCCTATTACACCATGAGTTTGTCCTCCATGTAGAAACTCAAATTACTCATTAGAAATTGTTTCAAAAAATCTTTCAAATAAATTATATTATAACATATATGGTATATATTGCATTTTAAACACAAACTAACATAATAGTTAATTTTAAATTTATTCTATTTCATTAAGTAATGGAGTTTTTATTAATTAATTAAGAAATAATTAAATTTGGGAGGCAAACTCCATCATTAAGTAGAGAAACGCTCTAATATGGAAGAGAGGTTGTAATGTAATATAATGTTATGTATCATTAAATCAACAATTAATAATTACTAATTACTAATTATAAATGTGGGCTCAATAATTAAGATTAAAAATTAAAATGGGATCCATTTTAGCTGGATAATTAAAATTAAAAATAACATTAGATGAAGCTCCATTTGGCAAAACCTATGTTAGCTCCATTTTCTTATTTTGAATTTTATATAAAATTGAATTTATATGGTTTTTTATTGATTCGGATTAGAATTTATGTAACTGTTGTTTTGTATTTTGGTGGGTAATCTTTAAAAAATACTATAGTATTTTTTTCCATATCATATATTTAAATATGAAAATAAACCAACCTAGATCCATCTTAACTCTCACAGGGATCAAATCTCTCAAGGTGCAAACCTTTCCTCAAGTTTTGGACTAAAAAAACAGGCTTGCAACTCGAGAGATTTGCAAGCCTCTCAATGCTTGATACATCCTGAGTTAAGATGGATCTAGGATAGTAAATATACAATTACATCAATGTGCACACTTTATCATCTTTATATAACTTATACTAAAAACAAAAAAAAATAAAAATTGATGAATTAGTTTATAAGGTTAAATGTTGTAAATCACAATTAAAATGTCATAAATGTTGTTGGGAACTAACTCAACATCCAAATCCTATGTTAGGTAAATTTAACTTGGTACGAATAACCCTCGAGCAACCCACATGGAATAAAGCTTTTGGGATTTTAATTTAATTATCAAGAATTATTAGTTGGATGGTAACTCTAGGCTAGTAAATATACAATTACATCAATGTGCATGCTTTATCATCTTTATATAATTTATACAAATAATTTTTAAAAAATTGATGAATTAGTTTAAATGGTTAAATGTTGTAAATCACAATTAAAATGCCATATGCCATAAGTGTTGTTGGGAACTAACTCAACATCCAAATCCTATGTTAGGTAAATTTAACTTGGTACTAATAACCCTCGACCAACCCCAAACATTCAAATTTCACATAATATTCTAAAATATTCTTAGAAGTATTTATCTTATTCCTTATTTTTCCACTTAATTAAATTAATTAATTAAATCAAATATCATATTAATTAGTGTCATATTATTATTATTATTATTATCCAATTCTAAGGTCACAACTTCTACAAAGGCATACACATACTCAACAACCCTCTAGTTTTGAATGTATGACCAGTAGGAGGAAACAAATGCTCTTAACCATTAGGCTCACTCAAGTAGTATGATATTGGTCCACCATATTGTAACAAAAGAATCTTGTTATATGTTTCTTTAAATGTATATATGTTTAATTATAATTAAAATTCTTTTATATTATTACTAAAATTTAAAAAAATGTATATTAATTAATTTTTTTAATATATGATGAAGTGATCTTTTGTTACTTATCATATATAGATGTTTATTAGAATATTACTAAGCTAGTTTTATAACCCTGAAAAGAAAAAACAATGGACTAAATCGATTAGAATCACAACAAACTCATTTTTATTTTTAACTAAATTAAACTTTGACTAAATCAATATTACACAGAAAAAAATACAATAAAATTTTATTACCAAAACTATGCTCGCCTTTCGTGGAAGGTCCGGGAAGGGATAAGGAGGAAGGTGGGCAGGTGTGATTCCGAAATATAGGTCTGCGGCTACCCTGACATTAGATTAGGAGGGACGTACGAGGGCGAG